>ML356995.1:0-31852 GCA_005239505.1 Nicotiana paniculata | reverse complement strand
TATATATATATATATATATATATATATATATATATAAACATAAAATATATGAGACACGAGAGAAAGGGATGCATACCCACTTCATGTTACGCCCAAAATGTGGGCGACTCCTATAGTCCTATCCATTCTCGTGTTTAGACGACACTTTTATTTTCTAATTTGAACTTTATATAATAAACTAGATGATGTATCCGTACGATACACAGGCTCAATTGTTACTTTTTTTTTCCTTATTTTCTTCCTTTTAATATTTCTTGGTCTATGTTAATTTCACACTTTATACGCCTTTCGGAAAAGAAGAAAGAGAATAAGCTTTGTGTAATAACGTATAGAACCACGATTACATGTATTGCTATTTATTTTTTGTATTATTTGCATTTTAATTTTTCTGAAATCAAATTATTATACCAATCACTTTGTAATACTTGTCGAAGTTTGATATTTTATTATACAATGATTAGATATTAATTCAAGCACAATTTAAATTATTTCTATATAGGGTCTACACTTTTTTATTTTTAAAACTTTTTACACGACCAAACCTAAAATTAAATACTATAAAATAATGATTGAAAAGTTAGTTGAATGATATATGGTTTTATTCATTTAGTATTTTCAGTTGTGTTAATGTATTACCTTTTCTTTTTATACTAATCAAAATTTGAATAATAAAATATATTAATTTTATCCCCAAATAGTTGATGAATAGGTAATTTTTTGGTTCTTTGAAATAATAGTTGTGATTATTAATTATTAAGAAGTGTTGACAAAAAAAAATTGTATTTTGTTCTAGTTTAATGATATAATATTAAAAATAAATTAATCTCTCGATCACTCTAAATACAAATTAAATTAACCTTAAATTAAAATATTACAGTTTTTTCTAGTTTCATTTGATGTGATTGACATACTATTTAGGGTATAATACAATTTTTATCAAAATAATTATTTGTTGAGATTTTTTAAAAGTAATTAATTGTATATTTATGTATTTTGATATTTATATAATGTTGAATTCTTATTGAATAGAGTAAGTACCCAAGTAACTTCGATCATAGAGGGAGAAGTATAATCCTGTGTGACGATACTTCTCATATTTCCTAATATATAATGATTTTTAAAAGAAAATAATTCCACAAATTAATTGTCTTAATTTTTATTTCAGATATTCTCAATTCATATTTTAGAGAGGGGATACTTATTTGTCATGACCCAAACTATGGGCCGCGACTGGCACCCAGTGTCGTTACTCAATCGAGTACTAATGTAACGTATCTTTTATTACATTAACATGGGTGAATGGGCCAAAAGGGCCGTATGAGGTAATAAGAATAAAACATGAGAGAACACTCGACATAAAATGACCCAACCTGATATACTGACTTATACATATGACGTACGGGCCTGTAAGGCCAAAATAGTCACTCGTACACTGAACATAGGCCGACAAGGCCATGCAATCTTTCATATACATGACAAATGTTTACAAGCCTCTAAGAGTATATAAACGTCATAGGGTCGGGACAAGGCTCCAACATACCAACCAATACATGTCGAAATCATACTAACCAAATAAGGAACTCTGGAGCAAATGGAGCGCACCGACATCTTTCGCTGAGCTGATAGCCTACTCAGAGGACGCCCAACCTGTCTATTGGGACCTGCGGGCATGAAACGCAGTTTCCCCAGGAAAAAGGGATGTCTGTACAAATAATGTACTGAGTATGTAAGGAATGAAAATCAGTAAACAATAGACATGAGAGAAATATGGAGTAAAAGACTCAACATATATATCTGAATAACTCTGTGAATCATTTAATATTATAATGTCATACATATGCGTATAAATGTCATATCATGCATGTGTATATGTATTCATAACATCATCAAGCCTCTGAGGGCATCCCATCATATCATCTCGGCCACTGTGGGCAAATCATCAACATATACCAGCTGATCAGGTGGTGGTGCGTATATAACGCCGTAACCTTTTTCCTATATATATATATATATATATATATATATATATATATATATATACACACGCGTATATAACGTCATCTGGTCATGGGTCAATGTAAATGAATGCAATGCATCAGAAGTACGTCAATAAAATCTTTCGGAGTGTCATAAGACCATTATGCCTTTGATTAATATCATGAAATAAGATTTTATCAACTTACGTATTTTCTAAGACCCATAAACAGATGATAGAATAATATGACACATGGGGAATCAAGAACATAAGCATCTCTAATATTTTTATTAATAGAGTCATTTATGAAAATTGTGCATTTCCTCGTTTCGTTTGTGCCGTATAGATCATGAGAAAAGAAAGAAGGGATAGCCTTAACATACCTGAGCGGATTCTCTTGACAATCCTTCCAACACACGTCAATTGTGACAACATGTAACGGCGAATCGAAGTAGGAAAACATTTGTATAAAATTTTTGAGAAAGATTGTGCCGTGCTTTCTTAGAATTGCACCTCACACTGCTATTACATAGTGTAACTTCGTATCAAATTTTGTTGAAGAGAAATCACGTTACACCTTACAGGAGGTCATAAGATTTCCTTTGAAGATTTCCATTCATTCTAGCTAGCTTCTGTATTTCCATCTCAAATTATATATAATAAGCTCTTATCTTTGAGTTTTGTGAGCCCCCACTTTTGGGGATGACTTAGCCAACTATTGATCTAATTATGCCACATAGTGTGCAAGCCAAGGATTCATTTATCTCCCAATTAGATTTGTTGCCACGTTGATCCCTTTAGGCTTATTCAACAATTATCCAATTAATTCCTTAATTAATTTGTTAACCCCATTAACTAATAATTACCCAATTATTTACATGATTAAGAGCTATCTCAATTTACTTAAAATACTACTCACTTTTAGTACACTTTATATACCTTATTATCATGTCCATGTGGTACCTTGTATGGTATTAGTCCATAAATATCGAGTATTTTTGCTCGGGCCGTATTTTATCCCAAAATGTCAAACTTCGACGAAATTCATTTTCTTCGATTTTCTTACCCTCTCACCTTCATGAATTTACTCATCACTTGTTTGAAATAGCATAATGCTTATAATCTCAAAATAATCTCATTCTCAAACTAATGTGGGATGTAATTCTCATTCCCGAGCTTCCCTCAATTTACTTATGGCGTATTTTCATGTATGAAAATATGGGGTGTAACATCATTCCCCCCTTTGGAACATTCATCCTCGAATGTTGACTGATGCACTATTTTCATAACTTATATCTTCGGAATACTTTAGTACTCTCCTTTCCACCTAGGCAATTGTTCTATTAATAATTCCAAAGGCCAGGGCATTCCCCCCTTTAGGCCTCTTTCCCACACCATGGCTTGTGATCGGAATCCTTCCAATCTCGTAATTGTTGCTACCTTATATCATGCAGCCTGTACGATACTGACCTTGTAAGCGCGCCTATGTGACACCTCTCTCCTTTTTCCTCCAACTTTTATCCAATCTCTAGGCCTTACTTTGTAAACATATACAGAGCTTGATAAAATGTCTCTCTGGGTATCTATAGGTATATTGAAGTTCTTCGCTCAGTATTTTGTTGAACTTATGAATATTACTATACCTTATTTCATAAATTCGTTTATCCATCCGTATGACTTGACTGCATCTAGGTGGGTCATATTATACGATGACTCTTACTTCAATTTATCGTTACTGAGGTATGCTACCAAACTCCAGGTTACTCTCATTGTTTATCCTATATGCATAAAGCTAAGTCTTTTAATGCTTCTTCATTACTGTTCATCTTAAGACTGATGGACTAATCTCATCTCGTATTTTGTAACTTTTATATATCCATTGTTGATTCACCTAAATGTTGATATACAATCTTCCATTAATAACTTGAAACTTCTTACATAATACATTGCCACTAGGGCTTACGTTTCATCGTGGAACATTTGAATTGATTTTCCCGATCCACCTGGGGGCGATACTGTACTTCCATAACCCTATTTCATATCATAGTCATCCCAATGTGATTCTCCTTACGTGGGTATTTTAATCCCCTACAATTCATGAAATCATTACTCAATCGAAGGCCCAAACTTCGTCCTTTATCTATCACAATTACACCCTTATTCTACTACCAAGGCATCAGTCCATCTCTTCTAAATACTATTAGTCTTAGACTCATTTGAGTTCATTCAGGTTATACTGAGATTTCTATAACTTAGAGAAACCATCAACTGTTTTGTTTTCCTGGGCTTAATCCCGAGGAATTATCCATTTCTTGTCACCTTCTCACTCGCCCTTTATTATCCTTACTCTTGACTTCCTAAAACCTTGTCGCTTTTCCATACTTTAGCTTGCGACCTATACATATCTATTTATATTACTCGCAACCTTCTTTCAACTTGCTTACACCATAAATTTCCTTGTGTTATTCTGGAACACCAAATGAGACATCACATCGTCTTTTACTCTTCTTTACTTTCTTAACTAGACCTCTCGATATTTAGAAACCATAGGTTGGAAGATATGTCACTAATGACACTGCTGTCATTCTTGAATACTGAATCCCAGTGCTTCTATCCTTCTATCTGAAGTATGGACTATTCACCACCTTCTGCATTTGAGTATCCCGTACGTTCTTCAGTTTTACCTTACTTACCTTCAAATTTCGCATCACATCTTCTATCTCTTTCAAGACCTCCCTTCCACACAGGTATAATTCACATCCACAACTTGAAGCTCTATTATAATACTTGCACCTCTAGTGTATACACAATCCGGTGAGAGCTTCCCACTGACTTCTTATAAGGCTGGTACTTTTCTGACTGGCTTTATTGTAGATCCATTATAGAATATGGTACTGCAGTATCTCTCTTGTACCTCTGATATTAAGAGTGATTCTGCAATGTCATCAATCACGATTTCTATAATTTACTGGGTCCAATAATCAGACTCCTGATTTACTTTGTTGATGTAACTCCTTAGTTTCCTCTTCCTTCTGATAAGTCTTTATGTAGGCGTAAGCTATTTTTGGATCTGTGGCTCATGGTATTACTTTAGCCTTTCATGGACGCTATGGAATATCCAAGATAGAATATTTTAACAACTCAATTCCTTATCTATGACCTGGACTCAGTTCTTTCTTTTAACTTATATCGGAGTCTTTTATGGCTGTATGATTGGCAACATATATGCTGCACGGATAATACTCCGAAATCTTAAGTGCGTTCATAATGTAACTAATTCTGGATTATTTATCGAATAATTCCTTCCGTTCCTTCTCGGCTTTCTTTAAATGTAAGCCATTACTTTTTCTGGTCGTTCTACCGCTTATTGTATGAATACTTGGCTTATCTTAGCGCCCACACATATTGGAATTCCGTACAACTCATATGATCTTGAATATCACCTTTTGATTTTTTTTTCTTTTTCCCATTCATAGCCACGATAGGGGCCACTTTCTTATGGCGTGCATACAATGTTGTAGTGAGACTGATGTTACAAGACCATTTCTTCTTCAAGTTAATATGCTTAGTTTGAAGAATTCTTCCTTATTTCCTCAGCTAGTCTTTTATTATAGTACTTAGGAAGGACCTTTTGACTCTTGTAAAGCTGTGAGCTTATTACATCTACTCGACAAAATTTTTGATGTCTTTCTTCGCCTATAATTATCCGCAGTTACTTACCTCGACGCCTTGTGCTTGTAGGGTTGCTTCTTAACTGATATTTCGACTGTCGTCCTAGTGACATTCTCTTTTATTTTCGTAATACTCGTACGGTACCTTTTAACTTCCCCAACTCCTATATGAATATATCTCAAGTATTACAATGTCATAACTGCGAGGCTGAATTTACTATATTGTGTTTTACTATGTTTATCTTGCACGATCCACTGATTTGTCTGCAACCTCTTGTCTAGCCATAACTAGTCTCTTCCTGAATTAACTACTAACTACTCGTTGGCTCATTCTCATAGTAATATTCCAAGTAATCTTTCTTGGGTTATTCCTTTTGTCTTAACTTACCTCTCGCACCAGCTCCTTATTTATCAAAATTATCCTGGGATGGAACCCTTACTTCCTTTCCTTGATGTCGTTCTTGCATAATGTTCTGGAATCGCAGCATATCCATAGGATTTGAATAAGTGAAATCTCATCCCTTTCCCATTTTTATCGCATTCTTCCTTTACCATTCCATAGTTACTAGAACTACTTAATTCTGACTTAATTCCACATCACTCCATATTCCCCTCTTTCGGGGAGTACTAAGAGTTGGAGCCACGAGGATCTACTTATAGATGTTTTACCTCTTCATCTTTTGGCTATTTTCACATCATCGATGACTTACTCGCCTTGCAGTAATCCTTATGTACCTAGGATAATAAAATTCCTTACTCGCGAGAGTGTCACTTAGTATAACTGACACATACAGTCCCTTAAGCTTAAGTTTTCTCACATTTCTTGCTTTAGGGAAGTGTCTTCCTGAATGACCATTCTCTGAATTTCTCATGAATCTTCCTTTGTTGTCCATTCTATTATCGCCGGAACGAAATCTGAAATTCTCACGATACCGACTATTATCAAATCACTTAGTCCCTAATTCATATTTAGTTTATCTTGTTCACCATCCCATACTGATTTCTATTATTTTGGGGTATAACTTTTCCTTTCGGTAGTCGCGTTGTAGTCACGAACTTATTTCACGAAATAAGAATATGTTTTTATGGCCTATACTCTTTTGTTTTCTCAAGGCCTGTCACCCATCGTCTTTTCCTTCACTTGACTATCGACTCTATAATACTGTCATCTTTTGGATCTACTGTTGTGATCCATGTATCACATCTTACTCATAATGCTTCATTAACTCTCTTCTTATTTCCTGCTAACATTTATGTCTATCACTTTATTCTAGAAAATCGAACAAGACATTTTTTTGCTTTTAGCTCCCCTTATTCAATCTACTGGCTCTTCGGGTTGCCTAATATTCTTTCTCTACCAGGGATGGGAGCCACGTTAAGATAATAGTTATCCCTTCTAGGGTTCCAATGCCTATCTTTGAATTTCTTTTTTTTTTGTTAACATTCTAGTATTCAAATCTAGTTGTACTATTCTAGAGTGCACCATTTAAGTGTCTCGCAAGGAGACCTACTAGCACATTTGCAATGTCCTTTGTAGGTTCCAACTAACGCAAACAAACCATCCACCATTTTGGGTTACTCTAACCCCAGCCGAATCTTGATAACCCGTCCTTCTTTTAAACTATATATGTTAGCCCCCATAGGGCATAACCGAGATGGGTGTGGATAATTGTACATACCTCTGTTATAATTGAAGGTAACTCAAAATGTTTATATTTCTCTAGTTGAATTGTAGATATTGTTAACCTTCATTAAACTGGGTACCTCGTATCCTTCTTCACCTAATTCTTTTGCTTGCTGAAACTTGTGTCTACCTTCCGATTCTCTTATTCCTTTTTACAGAAAGAGTGGATAGACATTCATGCCTTAGGGATCCTTATCAAGAAGCTTACACATTTTAGTATACACATGATCTGCTGAATACCTCATATTTATCCATCATGAGCATGATGCAAAATTGAGTTCCTCTTACTCAACTCTTCCACAGCTATATCTCTTACCAACTGTCTTTCTATATGTAGGTATCGTCGTATTATAAATAAGATGGAGTTTAGGAAATTGAGTTCTTACAATTGAGTTCCACCACACGATCTAGAGTAAGAAGAAAGAGTGACTGTCCTAAATGCCATGTAGCCTCCTACTTATAAGTATGGTGCACAACCCACCCATAAAAAATACTCTACTAGACATTGTTTGTAGACTCCTTAGGATAGAGCTGCTCTGATACCACTTCTGTCACGACCCAAATCGATAAGCCGTGACGGGCACCTGGTGCCCTTACTCAAACGAGTACCAACATAACATATATTTTCATTACATCAACATGGATAAATGGGCCAGAAGGTCCGTACGAGGTAACAAGAATAAAACATGAGAGAACACTCAACATAAAATAATCCAACCTGATATACTGACTTATACATATGAGGTACGGACCTATAAGGCCAAAATAATCACTCGTACACTGAACATAGGCCGAGAAGACCATACAATGTTTCATATATATGACATATGTCTACAAGCCTCTAAGAGTACATAAACATCATAAGGTCGGGAAAGGGCCCCGACATACCAATCAATACATGTCTAAATCATACTAACCAAATAAGCAACTCCGGAGCAAATGGAGCGTAGCGACATCTTTCGCTGAGCTGATAGCCTACTCGGAGGACTCTCAACTTGTCTATCGGGACCTGTGGGCATGAAACGCAGCGTCCCCGGGAAAAAAGGGACGTCAGTACAAATAATGTACCAAGTATGTAAGGAATAAAAATCAGTAAACAATAGACACGAGAGAAATATGGAGTAAAAGACTCAACATGTATATATGAATAACTCTGTGAATCATTTAATATTATAATGTCATGCATATGCGTATAAATGTCATACCATGCATGGGTATATGCGTTCATAACATCATTAAGCCTCTGAGGGCATNTATATATATATATATATATATATATATATATATATATATATATATATATATAGCGTCATCTGGTCATGGTTGTAAATGAATGCAATGCATGAGAAGTACGTCAATAACATCTTTCGGAGTGTCATAAGACCATTCTTCCTTTGACTAATATCATAAAAGAAACTTTATCAACTTACGTATTTTCTAAGACCCATGAACATATGATAGAATAATATGACACATGGGGAACTTAGAACATAATCATCTCTAGTATTTCTATTAATAGAGTCATTTATGGAAATTGCGCATTTGCTCATTTCGTTTGTGTCGTATAGATCAATGACAAAAGAAAGAAGGGATAGCCTTAACATAATGTGATGACCCAAAAGGTCATATTGTGTAAATTTAGCAAAAACTATATTTTGAGGCCTCGAAAGCCTCCGTTAATCTCACCTCGATGTGCATGCATAACCCGAGCGCGTAGCCGGGAAGTCTTTATGTGGAAATGTGTTGAACAGTTGAATTTATGATAATTAATGGAATAAAGTTGACTTTGGTCAACAATTTTGGTAAATGGACCCGGACCCGTGATTTAACGGTCCCAGAGGGTCCGTAGGAAAATATGGGACCTGGGCGTATGCCCGGAATCGAATTCCGAGGTCCCAAGTCCGAGCAATGAATTTTTAAAGAAAATTGTTTTCTGAAAATAAGAAAGACTTTTGAAAATGAACTTTGATGAAATCTGTGTTACTGAGCCCGTATATTGGTTCCAGAGCCAGGAACAGGTTCAATATGTATTATGTGAGTTATCCGTAAAATTTGGTAAGAAATGGACTTGGTTTAACGTGTTTCGGATCAAAATCGGAGAATTTAGAAGTTTATGAAGTTTGAGAAAATTCTGTGGATTTTTGAGTTTAATTCATTGTTATTGATGTTATTTTAGTGGTCTAATTACTCGAATAATTTCGTAGGATGATTTTGAAGTGGTATGTATATTTGGTTTTGAGCCCCGAGGGCTCGGGTGAGTTTCGGATAGGTGTCGAGGTACAAAAGAGTTGGAAAGAATTTGGTTTTGGATATGTTTCTGATGTTCTGTGTTTTGCTCTCCGCGATCCCAGTGTGACTCACGTGATCGCGATGTGTCTATGGCTGGGGTTTGGGAAATTACCCTACGCGAATGCAGGGCCTGGCTTGCGATCGCAGAGCCTGGGGGCAATACTCTATGCGATCGCGAAGGGCCAGACGAGAATGCGTAGTGCAAATGCGGGCTGGGGGCTGGGTGCTATTTTGCTCACTGTGAGCGCGACCTCCATGTCGCGATCGTGATAGTCCGTGTTGGTATACTCTATGATCGCAATCCCTTCTTGGCGATCGCGATGGTCAGTGTCCAGTACTCTCCGCGATTGCAGTCCTCTCTTCGCGATCGCGAAGGCTTATTTCGCCCAGTCATTTTAAAGTCTTAAAAACAGAATGCTATTTCGGGATTTTTCATATTTTTCACCCTCTCCTTCTTCTCCAAGCCCCATAGCCGAGTTCCAAGCTACTCTTCCTCCATAACCACTTAGGTAAGTGATTTTAACTCTAGTTTCTTCCATTTTCCTTCATCAAACACTAAATTCTAGGCCTAAAAACATGGAATCAAGGGTAGAAATTGGGGGTTTTGGGTAGAGTTAGGGTTTTTGGAGATTTTGGGAATTCAACCTCATTTTGGGGTCGGATTTCAAAACAAATTGTATATTCAGGTTCGTGGGGGAATGGGTGATCGGGTTTTGGTCCGAAACTCGAGTTTGGACAAGCGGGCCCGGAGTCGAATTTTGGTATTTTTGGAAGAATTATGGGAAATGTATAATTAGGATTTGGGATTGAGTTATTTAATTATTATTGATGTTATTAAGTCAATTATGTTTAGATATTATCGTTTCGGAGTCGGATTGAAGAGGAAAGGCCCTGATTGAGGCTTGACTTGCATTCTTGGAGCCGAGGTAAGTGTTTGGCCTAACCTTAGCTTGAGGGAATAGGTATAGAGTCTTATTTGATATGTGTAATTCATGTCCAATGTATAGGTGAGGTGACAAGTACCTATATGTTGTGGTCAAGCATGCCCGTAAGTCGATTTTGATGAGTTGTTTAATGTTCTTTGATATTCTCCGTGTTGTAAATTATTGGGAACCTTGAAAGTGGTACCTTGAGGTCACTTCATGACGTAGAAAGATATTAACTATGTGGTCGGTCGAGGATTTTTACTGTTGACATTATACCTCTGAGTGAGATTGGTTATAACTGAGTCCCTTGCCGGGACAATAGAATTTTGTTGATTATTTCTGAACATTTGAAAAGTCGTATTGTTTAACTTTCATATCAATTGTTTCTTTTACACTCACCATGCATGAGGGGACATTCCGTTCCATGTTTATTATTTTTATGCATGAGGAGACATTCCGTGCCGTGTTTATGATATATATATATGCACGAAGGCACATTCCGTGCCGTGATTGTGATGTTTTATGCACGAGGGGACATTCCGTGCCATGTTTATATTGTTTATGCACACGGGGACATTCTGTGCCATATTTATTATTGTTATGCACGAGGGGACATTCTGTGCCGTGTTTATGATATATATAGGCACGAGGGGACATTCCGTGCTGTGATTGTGATATTTTATGCACGAGGGGACATTCCATGCCATGTTTATGTTGTTTATGCACGAGGGGACATTCCGTGCCATATTTATTATTGTTATGCACGAGGGGACATGTCGTACCGTTTCTTTTCACTGTTTAATTCGTGTTGTCAATCCCCGTTATTATTTTCGGATATTTTAGACTATTGTTTCTTTTCTGTCATTTTAGTATTGTTATCTCTTATCCCCAGCATGTTCTTCCCCGTAATTGTATTCTTGTTTATTTTCTGCTATACTATTGAACTGCACAGGTAGAGTTTGTTGTCGTGTACTAGCCTCGTCACTACTTCGCCGAGGTTAGGATCGCCACTTACTCAGTACATGGGCTCGGTTGTACTGATGCTACACCTGCACTTCTTTATGTTGTGCAGATTACGCAACCAGACCCAGTGGACATCGCTAGTGGGAGTGTCCTTCAGTCCATTCTAGACGACACCGAGGTAGTACCGCAAGGCGTTCGTGGATCTCGGTGTCCCTGTCTATCTTTCTTTCTGTATTTTATGTGTTTTCCAGACATATACATCATTTTATTTTCAAACTGTTATTTTAGTCAAATCTTAGACTAGTTCGTGAGGTTGTGACTCCACTTCTGGGTTGTACTTAAAGGGATTTCTCCGTTATTAACTATCGTTATTTAGAATTATGTTAATGCTTCCGCACTTTGTTTCAATTATATAGTCAGTGTTCATTATTTTCACTTGTTAATAAATCAATACAGTTAACACGTTGGCATGCCTAGCGGGTGCAACGTTAGGCGCCATCACGGCCTGAAGGTGGGATTTCGGGTCGTGACAAGTTGGTATCAGAGAACTAGGTTGCTTAGGTCTCACAACTCATGGAAAAACTTAGTAGAGTCTGAGGGATCGGTACGAACACGTCTGTACTTATACCCCTGAGGCTTCAAAGTTAGGAATAACTTCACTTTTCTTCCTTTATGTCGTGCGATTTGAATTCTAAATGCTAATTGAGTTTCGATTCTATTCTCTCGCAGATGGCGAGAAAACGTGCTTCCTCATCTACCGATCAGCAGCCTGATTCTCCTGTTGCAGCTCTTACGAGGGGGCGAGGCCGAGGTGAGGCCGTATTAGAGGCCAAGGCAGGGGCAGGGCTCATCCCAGAGCAGTAGCCCCAGTAGAGGACCCACAGGTAGACTTTGCCGGTGAGGTTCCTACTCAGACAGTTCCAGTTGGGCCAGCTCAGGTCTCAGAGGGGTTCATTGCCACCCCGGTGCTTCAGGACGCTCTAGTCCACTTAATGGGACTCATGGAGAGTGTGCCTCAGGCCGGTCTTCTTCCTACTGCACCAACCGTATCTCAGGCTAGGGGAGGAATCCAGACTCCTGCTACTCGCACACCAGAGCAGCTAGATCCTCAGTTCCAGACTCCGGTACCTCAGACGGTCGGAGTAGCTCAGCCGGGCATTGCGTCCCCAGCAGTTGAGGGAGCAGCTATGTCAGCAGATGCTTTATGGAGATTAGATAGATTCACCAAGTTATTCACTACTACATTTAATGGTGCACCATCAGAGGATCCCCAGGATTATTTGGACAGCTGTCATGAGGTTATTTGGAACATAGGCATAGTAGAGTCCAATGGATTTGATTTTGCTACTTTTCGTCTTTCGGGTTCCGCCAAGACTTGGTGGAGAGACTATTGCTTGACCAGGCCAGCTGGTTCTGCACCATTGACTTGGGATCAGCTCTCTGAGTTATTCGTGGGGAAGTTCCTTCCATTTACTCAGAGGGAGGATCTTCGGAGGCAGTTTGAGCGCCTCCAGCAGGGATCTATGTTCGTCACTCAGTACGAGACCAAGTTCATCACTCTAGCTCGGCATGCCATTATGATACTCCCCACTGATCGTGAGAGAGTGAGGAGGTTTATTGAGGGTTTGGCTCAGCCCATCAGGCTTCAGAGGCCAAGGAGTCAGGTACTGATATTTCGTTCTAGGATGCGGCCAATGTGGCCCGGAGGATTGAGATGATTATGTCACAGGGTGGTGGTCAGGGGATGACAAGAGACCCCGTCACTTCAGTCGTTTCAGTGGAGCCTCATCTGGGGGCAGGTATTTTTCAGGCAGAGGTCATCCTCCCAGACCCTATCAGTCGGCACTTAAGGTAGCTCATAGTGCACCACCGCTTCAGAGTTTCCAGGGTGGTTATCAGGGTCGACAGGGCCAGTTCCAGAGTCAGCAGCCACATCAGCAGGGGCCTTGTTATTCTTGCGGTGGATTGGGGCATATTTTCAGGTTTTTCCCCCGAGGTTCTAGTGGGTCTCAGTATCAGGGTTCCCGTGCCATGGTTCCTGCATCAGGAACACCCCCACCCCCTCCGCTATCTAGGGGTGGCGGTCGGGGTGCCAGAGGTAGAGGTCAGACTCATAGAGGTGGAGGACATGCTACGAGAGGTAGAGGTCAGGCCGCAGTAGGTCGACCCTGAGATGATCAGGTTGGAGGGGCTCAGTCCCGGTGCTATGCTTTTCCTGCCAGGCCTGATGCTGAGGCTTCTGATGCAGTTATTACAGGTACGGTTTCAGTTTGCAGCCGAGAGGCTTCGGTCTTATTTGATCCGGGTTCTACATTCTCCTATGTGTCTTCATATTTTGCCCCTTATTTGAGTATGCCCCGTGATTCCTTGGGTACTGTTGTGCATGTGTTTACACCGGTGGGTGATTCTATAGTGGTAGATCGAGTCTACGTGCTTGCTTAGTAGTCATTGGTGGTTTGGAGACTCAGGTTGATCTTTTGCTTCTTGATATGGTTGACTTCGATGTTATATTGGGGATGGATTGGTTATCCCCCTATTATGCTATTCTGGACTGTCATTCCAAGACAGTGACCTTGTCCTTGCCAGGGGTGCCTCGTTTGGAGTGGAGGGGAACTCCTAGTCATTCTTCTAGTAGAGTCATTTCTTATATGAAGGCTCGGCGCATGGTCGAGAAAGGTTGTTTGGCATATCTGGCCTATGTTCGTGATTCTAGCGCCGAGGTTCCTTCCCTGGAGTCTGTGCCCGTGGTTCGAGAGTTTCCACATGTATTCCCTGTTGACCTGCCGGGTATGCCACCCGACAGAGATATTGATTTTTGTATTGAGTTAGCTTAGGGCACCCAGCCTATTTCTACTTCGCCGAGGTTAGGCGCGGAACTTACTCAGACTTCTTTATATTGTGCAGATTACGCATCCGGACCCAGTGGACATCGTTAGTGGGAGTGTTCTTCAGTCCATTCCAGACGACACCGAGGTAGTCCACATGGCGTTCGTGGATCTCGGCGCCTGTCTATCTTTCGTTCTGTCTTTTATGTGTTTTCCAGACAGATACATCATTTTATTTTCAAACTGTTGTTTTAGTCAAATCTTAGACTAGTTCGTGAGGTTGTGACTCCACTTCTCGGTTGTACTTAAAGGGATTTCTGCGTTACTAGCTATCATTATTTAGAATTATGTTAATGCTTCCGCACTTTGTTTCAATTAAATAGTCAGTGTTTGTTATTTTCACTTGTCAATAAATCAATACACTTAACACGCTGGCTTGTCTAGCGGGTGCAATGTTAGGCGCCATCACGGCTTGAAGGTGGGATTTCGGGTCGTGACACATACCTGAATCGATTCTCTTGACAATCCTTCCAACACACGTCAATTTCAACAACATGTAATAGTGGATCGAAGTAGGGAAAAATCTGTATGATATTTTTGAGAAAAATTGTACCGTACTTTCTTAGAATTGCATCTCACACTGCTATTACATAGTATAACTTCATATAAAATTTTGTTGAAGAGAAATCACGTTACACCTTGTAGGAGGTCATAAGATTTCCTTTGAAAATTTCCATCCATTCTAGCAAGCTTCTGTATTACCATCTCAAATTATATATATAATAAGCTTTTATCTTTGAGTTTTGTGGGCCCTACTTTTGGCGATGACTTAGCCAACTATTGATCTAATTATGCCACATAATATTGCAAGCCAAGGAGTCATTTATCTCCCAATTTGATTTGCTGCCACATTGAGCCCTTTAGGCTTATCCAACAATTATCCAATTAATTTCTTAATTAATTTGTTAATCCCCCGTTAATCAATAATTATTTAATTTTTCACATAATTAAGAATTATCTCAATTTACTGAAAATAATATTCACTTTTAATACACTTTATACACCTCATTATCATGGCCATGTGGTACCTTGTATGGTACTAGTCCATAAATACCAGATATTTTTGCTCGGGCCGTATTTTATCCCAAAATGTCAAACTTCGATGAAATTTATTTTCTTCGATTTTCTTACCCTCTCACCTTCATGAATTTACTCATCACTTGTTTAATATAGCATAATGCTTATAATTTCAAAATAATCCATTCTCGAACTTACGTCGATTAACTTACGACAAAACTTTAATATACAAAAATGCGAGATGTAATATCTCATTCCCGAACTTCCATCAATTTACTTATGGCGTACTTTCATGTACGAAAACATGAGGTGTAACATTATTATACAATTTGAACAAATTTTAATATTCTACAATAAAAAAAGGGGACTTGAAACTATATTTTATTCTTAATTTTTTTCCTTATTTTATAAAATATTCCAATTAAAATTGTAGTTTAATGAGAACTTTGTATAAAATGATATCAATTGATAATAATATAAAAACATCGGAATGTAAATCTACATAAATTATCACTAAATTTTTTAAAATAAAATCTTCTTTACCTGAAATAGTTAATAAATAAAATAAATAAAATAATATTTCTTAACGAGATAATAGAATTGTCACATATAAATGTATGTTATCATAGTATTTTAATCAGGTGAACATTTGAATTATAAAATTACTAAAAGATAACATTTCTATTTAAAAGCACTTATTGCAAAAATAGTAATAACCATCAAGTAATGCATTTGATGAAGATAGTGAAGGTTGAATAGAAAGTGTCGTCTACCTAAAGAATTTAATAGCTTATGACCACGTTAGTTTTGCCCTTTCAACCCACAACCAAACTTTTGAGCCATCATACAAGCAAACAATTCACTAATACATTTAAAATGACCATTATGCCCTTGATCGACCTCCTCTTTCTTTTCTATATAATAAAAATTTTAAAAAATAAAGTAAATAATATTGACTGCTATATACTTTATCTATCTTCTATATACTTTATCCAAACGGGCTCTAACTTTTCTAGAATTCTGACATTTTTTATTAATAAAAAATTATTCAATTCCCTAGGAACTTAGAATTCTTTCAAGTTTCAAAGTACTTAACACGTTAGGAATTGTTAGCGAAGTTTATTTTCAAGTCATGCCTTTTTAGAGTTAATTAATATAATCATTCTCAGACTGAATTTGATGGCAACAAATTCATAATATTTACATGAAATACTACATACTAAAAGACGATTTATAAGTTTTATAGAATGTTAGACAGTTTTCATTAATTAAAAACTTTATTTGCTTGTGTGAATCGGAATCCTTCAAAGTTTCCAAGTTTGAACATGACTCGTTACACAAGTTTTGTCAATTTCTTTTTTGTTTAATCATTTTCATACTAAATTAGATAACAAATTTATTATAAGTAACATCCATTCTCTTTCACATATCCAGTATACCAAAAATAAATTATCTTTTACTTGTTCACTTTAGCAAATTAAAAAAAAAAATATTATATTTTTTCATATTTTTCCTTATCATTAAGTAATTAATTTCAAACTAATTAGAGTAGTAAGAGTCAAATTTAAAACTTCAAAGTATCCTGAATAAGAATAATTTAGTAAAATAAAAACTTAATTAATATTTTTTTTAAAGAATGTGCAACGTAAACTGAACAAGTAAAAGAAAATTTAAGGATAAATATTAGGGATTGTAATAAATCATATCCCCTCATCTAGTGGTTAGTTAATTTAAGGATTTTAAGTTATATATATCATTATTATGAGTCTATAGTGATACAATTGAGGTTGAAGAAAGAGAATTATTAGTTCAGTTCTCCACCTTAACGATAGAAAATAGGATTGATTAAATTTTATTGAGTCTGATTCACAGTGATCATTTATAAAATAATTGTATAATCGGGAGCAATTTATATTGTACGAAAATTATACATCAGCAGGTCATATTTACTATTGTAATCTATAACTTTTCTTTTTTCAAACTTAATTGCAAATCACACATTTTAAGAATGCTTACACGTTGATCATGCCCAACTATGCCTTATAAGAAGGACAATCGATCGTCGCAAATATATTCCGGCTAATAAACTCGTAATCAAATCCCACAAGGAATTAACATATCAAAAACAGTTATTAGACTCGCACAAATTCACGCAATCAATCTTAAGAAATTTTTAAGTAACAATTTGGATTTTTATTAACTAAATATTACATAACAAAAATGCAATAATTAATAACCAATGATGAACGGGTTGGAAATAAGAATTGGGATGATCTAAGGTTTTGATTTCTCCTATTGTCGGAATATTTTTCGCTACGTTTTCCATAAATTTGCCTAAGTCTTCTCTATCGACCATGAGCTCTCTAATTGTCGTTACTCTCTTCCGAGTAATTATCACAACTTACTAGACATATTCTCCCAAATTACGCTAGCTGACATTAAGTACGACTCACTCAGATCGCACAAAGGTTTCATTATCCCTAATCCCACCTTTAAACCCTTCGTATTGATCTCTCATATACGTCAGGAGTGATGTTGTTCAACAACTACCTAAATATGTACTCTCTCTCGAGTAATACATACTAAATAGGCACAGCTAATTGAGGGCCCTTCAATCAACCACAAGAATAATATAGTTGAACAAATAGAGAAAATACTATAGCAAATTTATATTATCGTAACAAGAAAATCATCCTTCAATAGGTTCCATCAAAACCTTAGACTAGGAATTTATCTATTTATAATCATAGTAACAATATCCAAAGTATTTTGCATAATTAAAGTACAAGGTAAACATAAAGGGATGTAGAAATTGATGACTCTAACTCCCAATTGTTATTCCACCAGCTATCCTTGCGTCCGGTTGCAAAAGTCCTCAAAAGTGGCGTTTTTATGTCTATATATATGTGTAGGAAAATACCTAAATGTGTAGGCCAAGTCCTAGTCAAACCAGGTGTAACAACCCGACCGGTCGTTTCGCGTTATCGGACCCCATTCCCCTAAATGAAACTTCCCATAGTGGCTTATTGCGATTTATGACTTGCGGGGGCGGGTGGTCCGGGATTCAGAAGTGTTTAGAGCAATATTGGAACACTTGGTTCCTTAAGGTTGGCCTTTAAGGTCAAGTTTGACTTCGGTCAACATTTTGGGTAAACGACCTCGGAATCGAGTTTCGTCAGTTCCAGTAGCTTCGTATGATGATTTCGAACCTGGGCATATGTTCGGAATGGGTTTTTGATGACCCGAGAGCGTTTCGGCACCCAATATTGAAATAAGAAGTTCCTTAAGTTCATATTGTGGTTTGGGACGTGTTTTTGTGTTATCGAGGTCCGAATGGAATTCTGAGACCGGGAATAGTTTTGTTATGTCATTTATGACTTGCCTGCAAAATTTGGTGTCATTCCGAGTAGTATAGGTCGGTTCGGCGCATTGTTAGCGAAGTCAAGAAAACTTAAAGTTCCTAAGTTTGGTCCTAGGGGTTTTGAGGTGTGATTTTTAGTTTTAGCGTTGTTTTGGTTGTTCCAAAGGCTTGAGCGAGTCCGTATTATGATTTGGGACTTGTTGGTATATTTGGACGTGGGCTCGGGTGGGCCCAGGTGCCTTCCGAGCACCACACGAGGCCAAAAACCAGCTGAAATAGTTGTTGGTGCACCTGCTCTGGTGTTGACCGCAGGTGCGGTTTCCCAGTCGTCGCTCCTGCGGTTCCAGCCTCGCAGGTGCGGCCCCCAGCGAGCAGGCCATTTCTCGTAGGTGCGGACAAAGTTCCACAGGAGCGGAGCCAAAGGTGCGGTCTCCACTCCGCAGGTGTGGACCCAGGCTCCCTCGTTCATTTCCGCAGGTGCGGTCCTCAAGCCGCAGGTGCGGAAACACTATCAGACAGTGTGCTTCTTAAATACGGGATTCCTCATTGTTTTCTTCACTCGTTCATCCATTAAACACTTTGAGAGCTTGGGAAGAAGGCTCCACGACCCAACCCCTAGAAGGGAAGTAAATTTCATCTCAAGACTTGTTAACGCATGAATTCCTACTTGAGTTTAATCACCTAATTAGTGAAAAATCAAGAATTGGGTAGTAACCTAGGGCTGTTGATAATTTGAGAATTTACCCATGAATTATCTATGAAATCAAGTAAAAATCATATATTAATGATCCTTAGGCTATGGGTGAGTGTTTCCTTCGAGAATTTTTGGAATTCGAGCATGCCGGCCCGGGGTTGGATTTTAGAATTTCTTCAAGAATGGTGGATTTACTAAAGGAGTAGGAGAATTTCCATTCTTTGAGCATAAATTAATGTATTTGTATAACATTTGGCTAGTTTCGAGTCCTCGAGTGTAGAGTTCGGAGTTTCGGGCGCGTTCTTGGTCCGAGGAGTAGATTCTGCACGAGGTGAGTCTCCTTTCTAACCTTGTAAGGGGGAACTGTCCCCCTAGGTGATTTAAATGGTATATGTGATAACTGTGGGGGCTATGTATATACAAAGTGACGAGAGTCCGTACGTAGCGGCTATTATTGTTATGTCCGGGTAGTTAGGCTTACACCATGTTTTATGTTTTTCTTGAAATGAATTATATGCTTAGTGAATTAATGTTGCATGCGGCTTGTTTTCCTGAGATCATGGAATTTAAGTAATTTAAAGGAATTTTTCACGAAAAGTAATTAATGAATAATAAATGTGTGGATTGTGTGTGCATGTGACCGCTTCGCAATTTACATTCCACAAGCAGAGTGTTATTTCCCCCACTTTCATGGGAGTGGGCCGTACGCCACAGAGAGATTGAAAGATATATATTATGGTTCGGGCCGTTCGACCATCGACAGTGCACAGATATGATCATTTTGATGGTTCAGGCCGGTTGTCCTTATCCTGCATGTGCATGTTAAATTGTTAAGAATTCTTTTATGGATTTTGAGTGTTCAGATATATATACTTTTAAAGGAAAGAAAAGAATAATGAAGTAGAAATTTCATATTTACCTCCAGTATTTATTTGAATTACTGTTATTTTAAATGCTTATTTCCTTTATCATCCTTGTATGTCCATTACTGATATTACATATTGCTAATCATTTTATTGGACCTTAGTGAGTGTCAAGTCGACCTCTCGTCACTACCTCTTCGAGGTTAGGAGGGATACTCACTGGGTATATATTTGTTTATGAACTCATGCTGCACTTATGTACTTAATTGTACAGGTTCTGAGGCTGGTGCATCTGGTTATCAGATCGGAGCACGATTCTGATCTTAGTTGGACCCGACTTCACGGTGAGCTGCTTCTCCTGACGATCCTCGGCAACACCATAGAGTTTTCTTTTGCTTATTTCCCGTCTATTTCTTTCAGACAGTGGGATTGTATATTATGTTTTGTATATTCTGTTAGTATGCCCGTAGGACTTGTGACACTAGTTCCTGGAACACACGTAGTTATTATTTTGGCTTTGCGGGTCTGTATATGTATATATTGGCTCATTTCTCTTCATGACTGTTTTGATTAAAACTGGGTATTTATCCTTGTCGAATCATGTTTTAAGTTTTAAAAACTGAGTATATTTTAAAGTGTTTAATCTAATAAGAAGGAACCTTTAGTACGTTGAGAGTCGGCTTGCCTGACCCCGCTGTTGGGCACCATCACGACCTCAGTTAGGATTTTGGGTCGTGACATAAATTACAATTGTGATAGAAATAACTATAGTGGGCCTAAGACAGGCCCAGAGTGTACCCAGCCTAGCCAGGCCTTCAATTTTGTATCCATACAGGTTTCAACACAGCCTAGAAACCACAAGAGAACTTGGATTATACCTAACAACCATAGTTGATAAAAGGATCCAGAAAACAGTCATTTACACAAGCCAAATGGCTTATTCAGTAGGCATAGAGAGGGACAGAACTGAGCAGCCAAGAAGAAAGTGGCCAGGAACCTTAGGCCCTAATGTGTCAGAGTTCACAAGGGCCTCAAAGTAGACCCCGAGCAGTTCTCACACTAGGGAGGTTAATAGAGAAGTTTTAGGGGGGGGCCTTGGCTTTCAGCCGGCCAAGAACTATAGGTTTAGAATAGGGAAGAAACCAATAAAAATAGTAGTAAAGTAATAAGGTTTGGAAAAGTGCATTTATATTACAAGGTGATCACATAATGAACATATAAACACAGAGGGTGCATGAACTCAAGAAACAAGTTAATGCTGCAAGTTTTCACATAACACATTGGGGCAGGGTATATTTATAAGAGGCAAGGAGTTTTAAACGTTCTGGAATTACAAAGTTAATAGGCAAATAGAATTATGCTAGTAAGACAAAGAGATATCACTAATGCTACAAGTGCAAAACCTAAAGGATCAAGTTATGCTAAACACGGGGATTAAAAAGTACAACCTATACTAGCAAGGCAGATAATATCACACATTATAAGGGAAAACAAGTCAGGAAAGACTAATCTAAGGCAATTAGCTATTAGGGGGTACATAATTGGCAAGGTAAGAAAAAACTAAGTGACAAAAATAGTCATAGGAGCAAATTAAAACTAGAGTGAAGGTTTTAACATATTAGGACATACCAATAACATAAATTAATTACTATAGAAGTTCAATTTTCAGGAAGGAAACAGGATTAGGCCATACAACCAATGCAAACACTCAAATTGTCAACACATTAAGCTAAACATGCTTCAAACTGTCTAAATTGCCTAAGTGAGAAAGACAATTTTTTAGGACTAACATTTTAGGCGTGAGACAATGCTAGAGAAGTTCATGCTATAGGCAGAATCACACATGAAGAGAGTTAAGAAAATACATTAAGTCGATATGCTAATTAGAACATAATGGAATAAACAGTGCGAAAGTTTATAAACTAACAAGTTATTGCTCAACAAACAAGAAAAGAACAACAATATGACCCAGAATCCCAGATGCGTCAAGTTCCCAAGGGTTTCAAAGAAACCAGGGCAGTGCTCACACCCAAGAAAGGTAGAAAAAGTAGGAAATACGGTGGCCTTGGCTTTCAGACGGCCAAGAGACAAAGATAGAACAAGAGAATAGATGAACACGGAGTAAAGCCCTAATTTTTTCAGTGGAAATTTTAGCGATTAGAGTATTGTCTAGAAGGGAATGGGGGAGGGGTTTATATAGTAGTAAGATTGAACAATAAACAAGGGAGATAGAGTGATTTAAGCAACAAATAACGTAAATAAACATGCAAATCAGTCAAAAAATCAATTTAAGAGATCTGTAAACCCTAGTTTTTAGGGAAAGTAAAAATCAATCAGAATATAAGCAAATAATCGGACTCACAATAGTATAGGACAAATATACACAAAATAATACTCAAAATCAGGGGTTTGAACTAACTTTGGTTCAATTTCGGAAGAGATTTGCTTGCCATGTTTAGGCAAGCACTATAAGAGAACAACCAATACCAAATAGGGGTCGAATATGGTAAGTAATAGCAATCAAATCCCATGTTCGGTGGGATTAGGATAAGGTTTTAGGGGGCGGCGGCTAGGGTTTTTGAAGGAGGGAGAAGGGAGATGATAGGATACAGAGGCCGCGAGAAAAGGGAAATGGGGTTAGGGTTAGGAGTTAGGTTAATTAAAGGGAGGGTTTAATTGTGGCTGTTGATCTTGAGAGATCAATGACCAGGACTAAAAGAGAGCTGGGACGGGTCGTGTAAAGCGGGTACCGACCGGGTTGGGATTAGGGGTTTTTTGGTTTGGACTGAGGTTATTGGGCTAATGTATTGGGGGTTTTTGGGCCATTTATTTAGTCCGAAATTTTTTAGGAATTGGGGCTAGTTTTTAAATACCCAATATTTATCAAAAATAATTTATAAAAGTAATTAATAAATGACAAGAATATTATTTGTGTACTAAAATGATTGAAAATAATAACTTAACATTATAAAAATATAAAAAGTTATTTTGGCGCAAATAGTGTAATTATACATGAATATAGGCTATTATTTCAAAAATATGCAATTAGCTTAAAAATGCAAAATGTAATTATAAAAAATGGAATAAAATGTTCTAAAACATACATGTTGGTGTAAATAATAATTTTGGATAAAAATAATTTGAAGGATAATTATTGGATATTTATAAAAATGCAGGAAGAAATTAATTTAGAGCTTCTAAAAACTATGAAAAATGCTTGTATAGGTTTAGAGACTAAATGATGATGCAAATATACTATTTTGAAAGTAATATATACATTTTAAAAACATGAGGAAAAAATTAGGTATCAACAGCTTCCCTTATTTACCCGGGAATGATGAAAGAGTTGTTGGGTAAAGAAATGATGACCGATTTTGACCGAATGAGGTGATTTGAAAAAATGGAGGCCGAAGTCTGGTTTCTGAGTTGCCTACATATCTCTAGTTTTATGGGAATCAGGCCGTGTGTAGTTCTGGATCTAGCAGTGAACTAAGCCGATGGAGTTGTTATAGGAATAAACAAGCTCTTCTAGATAGGACGATATCAGATGAGTTTGTATGGAATTGTGAATGGATGTATCTTAGAATAGTTATGGATGAGCATTTGAACAGTTATCAAGTGGAAGCGGGTAATGGACGGTGGTTGGTTGCATTTGTGGTAATTTTAGGATGTGAGCATCAAACGGAAACCTGAGCGAAGATTGCTCCTGTTAAAAGAACGGTTACCTACTAGATTACCTGCAAAACTTAGCCTCATGCAAAAAGAGTACAATGAGTGATAACGAAGTATTTCTTAGTTGGAGATGCATTTGCATTTGGAAATCTTGTCGTTATGAAGATGACAATTTTTGATGTGTGCGCATTTGTGAATATTCCTTGTTCCTGCATCCAAAGAAAAATCGTGAGTTTTGAGGGGAAGGTTGGTTCGTGCTTTCACCTTCTTGCTTTGATTTTTCTCCTATCTCGAGATCCTGTTTGAGTTACCCTGTGTAGCATCTGGCTGTTTATAAAATAATGTTTTCGAGAAAATATGTGTGTATTTGATGAATGTAGTTAATTAAAACATAGTAGTATGCAATATCAAGTAAGTTAGATGAACCAATGACTGTGACACTTTTAGAGACATTGCAACTTCCTTGCATTAGATTTTTGAGGGTCCTCCTCAAAATTCTTTCCCAGTTCAATAATCGATTGTTTGACCATTTCGACACATGACGAAGTTGGCTGGATTTGCTCCGAAATTTTGAGGGTACTCCTCAAAATTCTGCCCTAGTTTCTGACCATGGTAAAAATGAATATTTTATTGAGTTGTGAACGAACCCACAGGGCTTCCTACGTATCCCCTCTTAAACGGGAATCAGGTCAAGCGTATTTCAGTTACATCAGATGAAGAAATGCAAACAATCTAAACATAGTATCTTTTGACTGCGTCTGAATTGATGGGCTTTGGCCAAATTTCCCCGTCCATTTCTGCAAGTATGAGTGATCCTCCTGTTATTACTCTGTGAACCTTGTAGGGCCCTTTCCAGTTGGTTGAAAATTTCCCTTTGGCTTCATCTTGATGTGGGAAAATCCGCTTCAGCACCAGCTGCGCAGTGTGAACTGTCTAGGTCTGACCCTTTTGTTGAAAGCTCTGGACATTGTATTCTGATAAAGTTGACCGTGGCATACCGTATTCATTCTTTTTCTGTCAGTAAGAGCTAAATGTTCGTAGCGACTTCTTATCCATTCTGCATCACTAAGTTCATCTTCTTGTATAATTCTTAAGGAAAGAATTTCGACTTTGGTGGGAATGACAGCTTCAGTACCGTAGACCAGCAAGTGGGGAGTTTCTCCGGTTGATGTGCAGACTGTGGTATGATACCCCAATAAGGCAAATGGTAATTTATCGTGCCATTGCTTGTGGTTTTCTACCAGCTTTCTTAATATTTTCTTGATATTCTTGTTTGCGGGCTCCACGACTCCATTCATTTGAGGCCTGTATGATGTGGAATTATTATGCTTGATTTTGATGGTTTCACACATAGCTTTCATTTAGTCACTGTTGAGGTATTGTCGATGATGATGGATTCTGGTACCCAGAATCGGCAAACAATACGATCCCTGACAAAATCTGCGACGAGTTTCTTGGTTACAGCCTTGTAAGATGCGGCGTCAAACCATTTTGTGAAGTATTCTATGTCTACTAAAATGAACATGTGCCCGTTTGAAGCGGCAGGCTCGATCGGACCGATGACATCCATTCCCCAAGTGGCAGAAGGCCAAGGTACACTTGTTGCACTGAGTTCATTTTGTGGCACTCGTATCATATATGCATGTATTTGGCACTGGTGACACTTTTGGACATACCTGATGCTGTCCGTTTCCATTGTCATCCAAAAATATCCTGATCTCAATATCTTCTTGGCTAAAATGAAACTGTACATGTGTGGTCCGCAAGTTCCAGCATGTATCTCATCGAGCAGTTTGGAAGCTTCCTTGGCGTCGACGCACCGTAATAATCCTAGGTCTGGAGTCCTTGTGTACAGAACTCCTCCACTTTGGAATAAATGGTTGGATAATCTTCCAAGTGTGCATTTCTGAGTATGATTTGCATGCTCCGGGTACTCTCCTTTTGCCAAGTATTCTTTGATATCATGGAACCATGGATTCCCATCCGTTTCTTCTTTAACATGATCACAATAAGCTGGCCGATTATGGATCCTTACTGGAATAGGGTCGATGAAATTCTTGTCCAGGTGTTGTATCATAGAAGACAAAGTGGCCAATGCATCTGGGAACTCATTCTGGACTGTCGGAACATGTTTGAACTCTATATTTGTGAATCTCTTCATCAACTCTTGCACATAGTGCAGATACGGTAATATTTTGGTATTCTTTGTAGCCCACTCTCCTAGAACCTGATGTACCAGAAGGTCTAAATCACCAATTACCAGCAATTCTTGGATATTCATGTCAATGGCCAAATTGAGCCCCAAGATGCAGGCCTCATATTCTGCCATATTGTTGGTGCACGAGAATCTGAGTTTAGAGGATAACGGGTAATGTTGACCTATCTCTGACACCAAAAACGCTCTGATACCCACTCCTTTGAAATTTGCGGCCCCATCGAAAAACATTCTCCAACCGTCGTAGGTTTCGACGATATCTTCTCCTACAAATGATACTTCTTCATCGGGAAAATACATTTTTAGTGGTTCGTATTCTCCTCTCACACGATTTTTTGCAAGATGATCTGCTAATGACTGTCCCTTAACCGCCTTCTGCGTCACATAAACGATGTCAAATTCACTCAACAGTATCTGCCATTTTGCCAGCTTCCCTGTAGGCATGGGTTTCTGGAAAATGTATTTTAGAGAATCCATTCTTGATATGAGATATGTGGTATAGGCACAAAAGTAGTGTCTCAATTTCTGAGCTATCCATGTCAGAGTACAACAGGTGCATTTCAACAAAGAATACCGTGCTTCATAGGGTGTGAACTTCTTACTCGGATAGTATATGGCCTGCTCTTTACTCCCCATCTCGTCGTGTTGTCCTAAGACACAATCAAAATCCCCATCTAGTACGGACACATATACTAGCAGAAGTCTACCAGGTTCCGACGGGACCAGGACCGGTGGTGTGGACAAATATTCCTTGATTTTGTCAAAAGCTTTCTGGCACTCTTCAGTCCAACTCGTTGCGGCATCCTTTTTTAACATTTTGAAAATTGGCTAACAGAGCGCGGTCGATTGTGCTATGAAGTGGCTGATGTAATTGAGACGCCCAAGAAACTCATCACATCTTTCTTGTTCTTTGGAGGTGGCAAATCCTGGATAGCCTTGACCTTTGAAGGGTCTAGCAATTCCTCGGCGGCTGATGATGAACCCTAACAACTTTCCAATAGGGACTACGAAGGCACATTTTGCGGGATTCAGTTTCAAATTATACATTCGAAGCCGATCAATGAACTTTCTCAAGTCTGCTATGTGATCTGTACCCTTCTTGGATTTGATGGTGATGTCATCCACATATACTTCTATCTCCTTGTGTATAATGTCGTGGAAAATAGTTTTCATGGCTCTCATATAAGTGTCCCCAACATTCTTCAGACCAAACAACATCATTTTATAGCAATACACCCCCACGACGTAATAAAAGCTGTCTTCTCAGCATCTTCTTCATCCATCCAGATCTGATGATATCCCGTGAAGCAATCCACAAAAGACTGGAGTTCGTGCTTGGCACAGTTGTCGATCAGTATGTGTATATTGGGTAACAAGAAATCATCTTTGGGACTTGCTCTGTTTAAATTCCAATAATCGACACATACTCTGACTTTTCCATCCTTCTTCGGAACTGGCACGATGTTAGCCAACCAGGTTGGATATTCAACCACTCTGAGAAACTTAGATTTGATCTGCTCGGTGACCTCCTCTTTTATTTTCAGACTCATATCTGGATTGAACTTTATGAGATTTTACTTTACAGGCGGACACATCGGATTGGTAGGTAGTTTATGAGCCACTATAGATGTGCTCAAACCAGTCATATCATCATAAGACCATGCGAAAATATCTTCATACTCTTTTTTAGGAAACGGGTGTACTCTTCTTTCTCTGATGGTGACAAGTGAATGCTTATGCGAGTTTCTTTGACTGTTTCGGAATCTCCCAAATTGCCTATCTCAGTTTCATCTAGATTGGACTTAGGCTTGTTCTCAAAATTTTCCACTTCTCTGACAATTTCCTCAGGTATTATATCATCTTCTTCTATTTTCTCTGAATCACTATCCTTATGTTGCGTTGTCTCATTACATGTCACAATTGTTGGTTCATCAGGATAAGTAATAATAATTCTGTAGAGAGAAAATGTAAAGGATAATAATAAATACTAAAATAGCAAACCATTGATAAATACCAAAACGTCAAATGAAAGCAATTTTAATGATCCAAATAATTGTTTTGAAATGAAATAACAAAATACTGAAAAAATGTGTTAAAATTTCTGATAGAAAATTGTTTTCAAAATAGATAATGCCAACAGAGAGGCTACCCCGGAACTCAGCGGGCTCGTGATGGTGTAGCGGTCCAGTTCCTGAGAACAAATCCCTTCTCTACTATCTAGATGATGAGTCCTTCCTCTTCCTCCTTCTCAATTACTGCACTGCAATCCATATCTTCATCTTCAAAGAACAGATTCCTTAAACCAGCTAGAATTTCATCTTCTTCAGATCTCCACATCATGTCAGCCTGATGAAAGGATTGGCTCAAATGCGGTATTGGCTGCTCAAGAGGGTAGTAAGGACCACGCCATGGTGGCGACCAATCGTCGTACTCCTACCAGGTGTACTGATATCCAAGTCCAAAGGTTATGCCATGACGTTTTAGTTGTAATTGTTTAGTGATGCCCTGAAGATTCTTACCGAGACCATTACTAGATTCATATCCTGCCCATGCCAATATGATCTCTATTTTTCTACTCCACCATTTATCTTTCTCAATCGCGTTGACACAATCAATGCGATGGTAATCTCTCCACCCAACTTACTTATATTCTCCACAAACGGAATAGTTTGATTGGTGTAAATATGGTTACTCCCGTCTCCATGGATGATCACTTCTTGATGGTTCCATTCAAACTTCATAGCCTGATGTAGAGTAGAGGCTACGGCCCCAGCAACATGTATCCAAGGTCGTCCCAATAGCAAATTGTATAAGGTGGATACGTCTAGTACTTGAAATTAAACATCAAACCAAGTCGGGTCCATCTGCAAACAGAGGTTGGTCTCCCCAATCGTGGCCCTTTGAGACCCATCGAATGCTTTCACATTCATACTTCCAGCTCACGTCTCATGAAAACCTTTACCCAATTTCTTCAGAGTGGTCAATGGACAGATGTTAAGACTTGAACTTCCATCTGTCAAGAACCTGGCAACAAATTTATCTTCGCATTGCACTGTGATATGCAGCGCCCTGTTGTGACTTAACCCTTCCGGCGTCAATTCATTTTCGTGGAAATAATCTTATGGCTTTGCAATACTTGTCCTACTATATTGTCCATCTCTCCACTGCTAATATTTTTGGGTACATAAGCTTCATCCAACACTTTCATCAATGCATTCCTATGCGCCTCAGAATCTGTAGTAGTGATAGAATGGATATCTTAGCAGGGGTTTTGTTCATATGATCAACCATAGAATACTCTCTTGCTTGCGCCTTTCTCCAAAGATCATCCGGTCCATTTTCAATGATAGGCTGCTTGGAAGCGGCTTCTTTACTTGTTCCTCCCAAATGCCCGGGCGTGTAAACCCTACCAGTCCTGGTCATACCTTGTGCTGCATTGATTTCTTCCATTTTCTCCTTTCCTTTCCTTCTCGCTTCTGCAGTATAGTCTAGGGTATAACATTGGACTTAAAGGACAATTTGGTGAATGGTGTGGTCACTTCTACTTCGAATGGAGTTGGTGTCACACCTATTTTTTATCCATGCAACCCTGTTACGAGGTTGAATTAGAAGAGTTTTTCCAATTGAAGTGACATTTTGAAAAGGGATTATTTATTATTTAGAGTCGCCACTTGGAATTGAGTTTTGGTGTTCCAAGTCACCTTTTATTGAATCCCTTATCAAAAGGAAGATTTGACTCCTAATTTATGGTCTACGAAACAGAAGATTGAGTAAGGAATTCTGTTGACCGAGGGGAAGGTGTAAGTCATCCATCGAATCCTGTGGTTCTAGCACGGTCTCTTTATTGACTAATGTAAGGCTTAAAATCAATTTTATTTTTTTGGCTATTATCGTATTTTTATTGGTTATGACTTGTCTATTACCACTTCACATGATTTATTATATTATATTGACCTAGATGCGGAACGCACATAAGGTACTCCATTGAAGATAGATGTTAAACCAAGGTACGAAATATACACATGGTTAAAAACATAATTAATTTAAATTTAAAGGCATCGAGACGCAGGAATGCGCACATGACCCCTTTTATTACTTAATCATATCAATCCAAGGTTCGGGTATGAGCACATAGGCTAATATTTAAAGTACATATAAAGTTTTTCTAGTGTTTTAGAGTATTTCAATTATTTTTAGATTCGAGACATTTATTTTAATAAATTATTATTATTAAGATTGTTCGGTCAAAGTTGCGTGAATGCATACTTTGATTTATTTTGGAAATCATAATCATGTCACGTGAACGTGTACATAATCACGATAGTCGATTAAAAAAGATGCACCTAAACAAACTACGAATTGTTTATGAGTTGCCTAAGTTTTGAATCATTGTGAGGCGTAAAGGTTATGGAAGTCATATTATTGTGGAAAAGGGGTGTGATTTAACAAGTGATTACGTTCAATATGGCCCAACATAATCTCCTACAACTTTTACTACCAACCAATATTTAAAATTAGATTGAAATTCATGGTATGAAATAAATAGATACAAACAGAACAAATTAGTGACTAAGTTAGGGAATTAAAATGAAACTAAGGCATGGTGAACTGGAGAGCCCGTTAATTCGTTAAAGAAAGTATCACTTGTAACTTAAATTTCCCGTATCAAGTTAATTACTTAAAAGAAATAACTCAAATAGATAAGAGAACAAAACTATTAATGAGATTAACCATACGGCATACTAAAAAGAAGGGGAAAAAATTAACCCAGCATGAAACACATTAAACAGAGTAATGAACCAAACATAAGAACTCATAAACAAAATCCAATCGTATAAAAACTTGAAGTTAAACAAAAACACAATGACCCGAATTATTGAACAGAAAATAAAATAGAATGAAAATGAACCTTTATATTGATGACTGGAACTTTAAATTACAGCAGCTCAATCAGACAGCTTTCAGGCGGAGCCTCTCGAATTGCGGACGGAAACTCGAATCAGCACCGGAAAGCTCGAACTAAAACAATGATTTCTGATTCGATGGAAATGAACTGATAAAAGCCTACGTTTATGATTTTGTAAAGTTTTTCTTAGATGTTTCTCATGAATTTTGGGAAAAGGAGGCTAAAACGTTAGGGGCTTCTCGCTACTGTCCCCTTCGTTCCCTCTGTTTTTGTCGCTTTTACCCCTTTCCCCTTTTGTTTTGTCTATGTGTTGTGTGTGTTAAGTTGGATTAGATTGAGGGGATAGTTGGGATGTGGGGAGTTGGGATGTGTGGGGTGGACGTGTGAGTGTGTGTGCAATGTGAGAGAAAGGCGTGAAAGGTGGGGGAGTGGGTGAGAAGTGAGGGGTTTGAGGAGAAATATGGGGATCATGCAACTAGTTAGGATTCTTACTTTTTTTTATTTTTTTATTTTTCAGATTTACTTTTCTTCTTCTTTTGAACTTTCTTACTAAGTTAAAATAAATAAATAAAGGTAAAATACACACACACACACACACACACACACACACACACACACACACATATATATATATATATATATATATACACATTCCCGGCTGGTGCACCATTTAAAACGTTTAAAACTTTCAGTTGTAAAATCCTACTCGGTACTTACTCTCCTCTTATTGT
>ML356994.1:0-56119 GCA_005239505.1 Nicotiana paniculata | reverse complement strand
TATCTACGAATCTAGGGTTGAAGTCGGGAGAGGGAATTCTAGATTGCATATAAGATTGGGTAGGGCAAAATCTTAACCCTTCAGGGGAGCGGATTTGCGGTTAGGATAGGAATATACCTAATCGCCTTGCTTGGTTATTATACGGGAATTATTAATGCGTTCTTGTTAATCCTGATTCCATAGGAATATAGGCATTAGGTTAGCTTGAATAGGCGAGTTGTACTTCGGGAGAAGGCTACGAGCAATATTAACCTCGTCAATCAATAAACCTGATTAGAAGATTTAGGTCGAAAACTCAACGTGATTGTTTAACAACCCATAACTCTAGAATATCAATTTACCTTGAATTCATCTTCAAATTAGTTGTCTATTTAATCTTTTGATTTACTGTTTTAGATTAATTCTAGGTAAATATTTGTTTGAGTTTAGTTTAGTGGATAGTTAATCACAAGTCCCTGTGGGTACGATATCTGGACTTAAAATTCTATATTACTTGTAGACCACGTACACTTGCGTGTGCATTGGGAAATCAACCAACAGAGTGTGTCCGGGTTTTAATATGGAGGTCTCTAGATGACTTTGGCTTGAATTAGCAAAATTGAAAAAATAGAATTTGTGGAATAAGTTTGACCGAGAGTTGACTTTGTGGTTACCGGGATCAAATTTTGGTTCCGAAAGTTTAAATAGGTCCATTGTACCATTTATTACTTGTGTGCAAAATTTGAGTTTAATCGGAGTTGATTTGATAGGTTTCGACATTGATTGTAGAAGTTGGAAATTCATTAGTTTCAGTAGGTTAAATTGGGGTGCGATTTGTGTTTGATGTTGTTAGATGTTATTTGAGGCCTCGAATAAGTTCATATGATATTTTAGGATGGGTTGGTATGTTTGGATGGGCACTCGGGGGCCTCGGGGATGATTCAGATGGAAATCAGATTGGAATTTGGACTTAGGGAAGTGCTGTTGCTACTAATATCTGGTTTAATCACACATGCATAGGATTGGTCACATGTACGGGATCACAGAAGAAACCAAGGTGTTGCAGGTGCGGTTCTGGGTGAGTCGGGGCATTTGTGCATGTGTGAAGGGGATTCCGCACCTGCGAGTTCGCAGATGCGGGAGGAGGATCACAGAAGCGAAGAGGGGGCTAGTGAGGCAGGTCCGCAGAAGCGGAAGGTTTCTCGCAGAAGCTCACCCCCAAGTGTGGGCTTAGGACCATAGGTGCACGAGGTCAGGTGTCTAGTGGTTTTTGCAGAAGTGGGAATTTGACCGTAGAAGCGTATCGCAGAAGCGGAGAAAAGGGTCGTAGGTGCAAGATGTCTGGATTCGAAGGGATTGAAGCTTTTCTCATTTTTAGACTTTGTAAGCTCGGTTGGAGGCATTTTTTGAGAGTGGTTTCACGAGATTTCTTGAGCTAAGTCACTTTTGGTCATTTTTATCTAATTGTCTTTATTACCCGTTGAATTTCCCCCTAGATTTGGTGTTTTTGAAGTGAAAATTGGGGATTTTTGACCTATGTATTGGAGAGTAAACAATTGGAGGTTTGAGTGACGATTTGGTGTCGGAATTTAGTAATTTTTTGTATGGTTGGACTCGTGGTTGAGTTAGTGTTCGAATTTTGTAAATTTTCTTGGATTCTGAGACGTGGCATCGGAGTTGAGTTTTTGATTTGACTTTTGAATTTTGTTTAAGAACTTAGGTTTATCATATGGAATTGATTCCTATAGCTTGTGTTGATTGTATCGAGTTGTTTGTGGCTAGATTCAAGTCTTTTAGAGGCCGATTCACAAGGAAAGGACTTGTTGGAGTAGAGATTGACACGGTTTGAGGTAAGGTAACACTTCTAAACTTCGTTCTGAGCGTATGAAACCCTGGATTACGTGTTATGTGAGTGGTGTTGAGGGGGCACACATGCTAAGTGAGGGGAATCTGGGCATCCGCCGTAGGAATTGTGTCTCAGTCAATTACCTGAAACTGTGTAGCTACATAAGCGTGATGTTATTCATGTTTACTCCATGTGTTAGATAATCTGAGCATTGATTTATGTTAGAAATCATGTTTAGTCTATATGTTGGTACTGTTGGGACCCCCATCGCTCATTCTTTTACTGTTGAGGTATTTGCTTAAATTGCAGTCATGTACTCAGTTGCATTCATCATTTGTATAACATATCTCAGTCTCTGTTATCATTTACTATTACATCATTTATCATTGTTTTTGGCTGATTGGCATGAGTGTTGTGAGCCCGAGAGATTAGAGAGGTTGATGACTGAGTGAGGCTGAGGGCCTATTTGTGAGTGATATATATGGGATCGGGCTGCGCGCCGCATCGAGTATTATTTATTCATGATGGGATAGGGTTTCATGCCGCAGCATGTATTATTGATCCATGATAGGATCGGGTTGCGCGTCGCAGCCGATTTATTAACTCTTGAGAATGATTCTCCCCTCCGGAGTCTGACATACCAGTAGTGAGCGCAGGTAACACCCAGTACCGAGTGACTGAGTGTGATAAGTGAGAGTTGATACAGACATATTGAGTACTCTGAGAGTAGGAGTACACGAGGCCATCATTGTGATGCATTACATGTGACATGCACATTGGCATGTAGATATAAAGATTCACCATTCCTCATATCAGTCATACTTGCATATTTCATCCGTATTGAGCTTACACTATTAATTACTTGAAAGCATGCCTACATTTCTGAATTGTCTATAAATTGATTATTGGATTTCTTTCTCAGTTATTATTATGATTGTCTGGATTTGGACTGTACCTTTCCAATCTCGTCACTTCTTTCAGCCCAAGGTTTGTCTTATTACTTATTAAGTACATTGGTCGGTTGTACTCATACTACACTTTGCACTTCGTGTGCAGATCTAGGTACTTTTGGGCACAACAGTTGTTGATTTTGGAGCTTTATTAGTTCGGAGACTATCGAGGTAGATGCTTTGGTGTCCACAGACCATGACTCTCATCCTTTTTTTTAGTTTATTTATATCGTTCTACCTTCCTAGACAGTTTTTTAGCAGTCAGACCATGTTATTGTATAGATTCTTATGTACTTAGTGACACCCAGAGTTCTGGGGAAATTTGTATTGTGTTGCGGTGTTTTCATCCAGTTATTATGGGTCTTTTATTATTCAAGCTTATATCGATATGTTTTAAATTAAAGAGGTGTGGTTATTATGAGTTGTCGGCTTGCATAGTATTGCCATAGGTGCCATCACGACATGTGCAATTTTTGGGTCGTGACAAGTTGGCATCAGATCCAAGATTACATAGGTCTCACAAGTCAAGAACATGTTTAGTAGAGTCTTGCGGTTCGGTAAAGATATGTATTTACTTATCTTCGAGAGGCTGAGAAACCATTAGGAAAACTTCACTTTCTTGTATTCTTGTTGTGCGATTTTGTTGATTCTAGAAACTAAATTTTTTTTATTCTATTCTCTCATAGATGGTGAGGATACGTGCTACCGAATATGGCGGATGTCCACCAGTACCACCAGCTAGGCTATGAGAGGCCGGGGTCGTGGCAGAGGCCGAGGTGCAGCTCCTACAACAGCTAAAGCTGCACCTCTGGACCCTGCTCCATCCCAGGAGCATATCCCAGATGTGGTCGAGCTTGTAGGACAAACTCAGGCACCAAATCTAGCCATTGTGATTCCAGGCCTTCAGGAGGCTTGGCCTAAATATTGATTGTTTGCACTAGCCTTGCTCAGGCAGTTTCAGTCCGGCCGCGCCAACCACTTCTCAGGTCGGGGGAGGTGCTCAGACTCCCGTTGTACATACTCCAGATCAGGTGGTGTAGGGACTTCAGACAGTGGGGGTACTGCAAGCCCAACAGCTGCAATTGATCAGGCCTAGGTTGGTCCCCCTATGAGTGACGAGGAGAAGAAGAGGATAGAGAGGTTTGCGAGGCTCAGGCCTCCATCATTCAATGGGGTTGAGTCAGATGATGCTCAGGACTTCTTGGATAGGTGCCAGCAGATTCTTCGCATGGCAGCTATTCTGGAGGCTAGTAGGGTCTCATTTTCATATGGTGGGATGCCTATGAGCGGAGATTTCATGAGTTCTATGTCTTCTTCTTGGAGAAGTTTGTGCCACAGATCCGCAAGGAGGAGCTGTGCAGGTAGTTTGAGCAGCTACATCAGAAGGGTATGTCTGTGACCTAGTATGAGATGAGATTTTCAGAGTTGGATAATCACGCAATTTGGTTGGTTCCCACAAAGAGGGAGAGGATTAGGAGGTTCATTGATGTCCTCAACTATGGACTGATCTTTGTTATGACTCGAGATATTGTATCTGGTGCTATGTTTGACGAGGTGGTTGATATTGCTCGGCGGCAAGAGTACGTCCATATTTAGGAGCGTGAGGAGAAGGAGGCCAAAAAGCCTCGTGGTTTGGGTAGCTTCAGGCCGTGTTTCTTCTAGAGGCAGTCCCACCACATCAATGGTCATCTTTATAGGCTTGCTCTGATGGCTCGTCCAATTCATCATGGTGCATCAGCTAGCCATGGTTCATACAATGCTCATCCTGGTCAGTTATCTCTCAGTGCCCTCCCAAATTAGAGTTCATCTCATGCTCCATCAGTTCAGGGTTCATCTGTGCCAAGTCCCTCTAGTAGTTTTGTTCTCGGGGCCCGCTTCAGTACATGCCACCATTGTCTGAGCGAGGTTTCTTTGAGTGTGGAGAGTTTGGTAATGTGAAAAGGTATTGTCCCCATCTTTTGGGAGGTCCGATTCAGTAGAGGAGTCAGGCTACGACTTTCGCACCAGTTACTTCACCACCCACTCAGCTAGCGCGGGGTGGGGCTCAGGAAGATAGAGGTAACCCTATAGAGGGAGGCTGATAAGGTGGAGGTCAAGCTCGATTCTATGTTATCCCTTCTAGGCAAGAGGCCATTTATTTGTACACAGTGATCACATGTATTTTTTGAGTTTGCCACAGGGATGCTTCCATATTATTTGACCCTAGTTCTACTTATTCCTATGTATCCTCCTATTTTACTCGTTATTTGAACATGTCCCGTGAGTCTTAGTTTAACCTGTTCATGTATCTACGCCGGTGAGCGATACTATTGTTGTGGACCATGTATATCGGTCGTGTGTGGTGACCATTGGAGGATTGGAGACTAAAGTTGATCTTCTATTGCTTAGTATGGTTGATTTTGACGTGATTTTGGGTATGGATTGGTTGTCCCCATGTCATGCTATTATGGATTGCCACGCTAAGACCATGATGTTGGCGAAGCCAAGTTTTTCGAGGATCGAGTGGATAGGTTCTCAGGATTATGTTCCCAGCAGGGTGATTTCCTATTTGAAGGCCCAACAGATGGTTAGGAAGGGGTGTTTGTCCTATGTGGCCTTTGTGAGGGATGTTGGTGTTGGTACTCCTACTATTGATTCAGTTCTGGTGGTACAAGACTTTCTGGATGTGTTTCCTGCAAACCTGGTCGGCATGTCACCCGACAGGGATATTGGTTTTGGTATTGACTTGATGCCGGCACTCAGCCCATTTCATTCCTCCGTATCGTATGGCACCAGCAGAGTTGAAGGAATTGAAAGAGAAGCTTCAAGAGATTCTTGATAAGGGGTTTATTAGGCCTAGTATGTCTCCTTAGGGTGAGCCGGTTCTGTTTGTGAAGAAGAAGGATGGTACTATGAGGATGTGCATCAACTATAGGCTGTTGAACAAAGTTACACATAAGAACAAATATCCTTTTCCACGCATTGATGACTTATTTGACCAGCTTCAAGGAGGTAGAGTGTTCTCTAAGATTGATTGAGGTCTGGGTATCACCAGTTGAAGATTCGGGAATCGGATATTCTGAAGACGACTTTCAAGACTTGATATGGTCACTATGATTTCCTTGTGATGTCTTTTGTACTGACCAACGCCCCAGTGGCATTCATGCATCTTATGAATAGTGTATTCGAGCCGTATCTCGATTCATTTGTCATAGTATTTATTGATGATATCCTGGTGTACTCACGTAGCCAAGAGGATCACACACAACATTTGATGATTATACTATAGAGGTTAAGGTAGGAGAACCTTTAAGCCAAGTTCTCCAAGTGTGAGTTTTGGCTCAGTTCAGCGGCATTCTTGGGGCACGTGGTGTCTAGTGAGGGGATTAAGGTGGATCCAAAGAAGATAAAGGTGGTTCAGAGTTGGCCCAGACCGCTCTCAGCTACTGAGATTCGGAGTTTTCTCGGCTTAGTCGGTTATTATCGTCACTCCATAGAGGGTTTCTCATCTATTGTAGTGCTTTTTACCAGGTTGACCAAGAAAGGTGCGCCATTCAAGCGGTCCGATGAGTGTGAGGAGAGCTTTAAGAAGCTCAAGACTACCTTGACCACAACTCCAGTTCTAGTTTTGCCTTCAATACCGGGTTCTTATACAGTGTATTCTGATGCTTCTCGGATTGGTATTGGGTGTGTCTTGATGCAGGAGGGTAGAGTGATTGATTATGCTTCGCGCCAATTGAATACCCATGAGAAGAACTACCATGTTCATGATTTCGAGTTAGCAGCCATTGTTCATGCATTGATAATTTGGAGGCATTATCTCTACGGTGTGTCTTGTGAGGTATTTACAGATCATCGGAGTCTCCACCACTTGTTCAAGCAAAAGGATCTAAATGAGGCGGCGAAGATTGTTGGAGCTGATAAAGGACTATGATATTACCATTATGTATGATCCTGGGAAGGCCAATGTGGTGGCCGGTGCCTTCAGCAAGAAGGTGGTGAATATGGGTAGCCTTGCAATTTATTCCTATTGGTGAGAGACCGCTTGCATAAGATGTTCAGAATTTTGCCATACAATTTGTGAGGTTAGATGTTTCGGAGCCTAGTCGGGTTCTAGCTTGTGTGGTTTCTCGGTCTTCCTTACACGATCACATCAGAGAGCGTCGGTATGATAGCCCCCATTTGCTCGTCCTTAAGGACATAATTCAGCACATTGATGCCAATGAGGTTTCTATTGGGGAGGATAGGGTGTTGTGGATGCATGGTTGGATTTGTGTGCCCAATGTGGATGGGCTACGTGAGTTGTTTCTTGGGGAGGCCCGCAATTCACGTTATTCCATTCATCTGGGTGCCGCAAAGATGTATTAGGACTTGAGATAACACTATTGGTGGAGGAGGATGAAGAAAAATATAGCGGGGTTTGTAGCTTGGTGCCTAAATTGTCAGTACATGAAGTATGAGCATTAGAGACCGGGTGGTTTGTTTCAAAGGTTTGAGATTCTGGAGTGGAAATGGGAGCGTTTCAATATGGACTTCGTAGTTAAGCTCCGACGGACTTCGGGGATGTTTGATGCTATTTGGGTGATTATGGATCAGTTGAGCATGTCCGCACATTTCATTCCAGTTGGGACTACTTATTATTTAGAGAGGTTGGGCAAGATCTATATCCGCAAGATTATTCGCCTTTACTGTGTGCCGGCGTCCACCATTTCATATAGGGGAACACAATTCACGTCGCAGTTTTGGAGAGTAGTGTAGTGGAGCTAGGAACATGGGTTGCGTTGAGTACAACATTCCATCCTCGGATGGACAGGCAGTCTGAGCGTACTATTCAGATATTGGAGGATATGCTACGCGCTTGTGTCATGGATTTCGGGGGTTCTTGGGATCAATTTCTGCCGCTTGTAGAGTTTGCTTACAACAACAGCTACCAATCGAGCATTCAGATGGATCCGTATGAGGCCTTATATGGGAGACAGTTTCAGTCTTCGTTAAGCTTGTTTGAGCCGGGTGAGGCTAGGCTATTGGGTACTAACTTGGTTCAGGATGCTTTGGATAATGTTGAGTTGATTGAAGATCAGCTTCGCACGACGCAGTCTAGATAGAAGAGTTACGCCGATCGGAAGGTTCGTGATGTTGCTTACATGGTGGGGGAGAAGGTATTTCTTAGAGTTTCACCCATGAAGGCTATTATGAGGTTCGGATTGAAAGGCAAGTTGAGCCCTTGGTATGTTGGGCCTTTTGAGGTGCTTTAGAGGATTGGAGAGGTGGCTTACAAGCTTACATTGCCCCCAGTCTATCAAGTGTTCATCCAGTGTTTCATGTCTCCAAGCTCCAGAAATATTTCGGTGATCCGTCTCATGTTTTGGACTTCTGCACGGCTCAGTTAGATGGGGATTTGACTTATGATGTGGAGCTGGTGGCTATTTTGGTTCGGCAGGTTCAGAAGTTGAGGTCAAAGAATATAGCTTCAGTGAAGGTGCAGTGGAGAGGGCAGCCAGTCAAGGAGGCTACTTGGGAGACCGAGCGGGAGATATGAAGCAGATATCCATGCCTATTTGAGACCCCAGGTATGATTCTAGACCCGTTCGAGGATGAACGTTTGTTTAAGAGGGGGAGAATGTAACGATCCGATCGGCCATTTTGAGTATTATAGCCCCGTTCTCCCGTTTATTGCTTGTTCTATGCTCAATTTTTGTTATGTGACTTGCCGGGGTGGTTGGTTTGGTTTCAAGGATGTTTCGGAATGAATTGGGACACTTAGTCCCAAGGTTGGAAGCCTTAGTTGAAAGAGTTGCTCGGATGATGACTTATGTGTAAATGACTCCGGAATGGAGATTTGATGGTTCTGATAGCCCCGTAGGATAATTTTGGACTTAGGGGTGTGCCTTCATATTGATTTGGAGGTACGTAGATGATTTTGCCTTGAATTGGCAAAATTTGGTAAAACAGAAGTTTGGAGAGTTGAAAAGTTTGACCGAGAGCTGACTTCATGGTTACCGGGCTCGGATTTTGGTTCCGAAAGTTAGAATAGGTCAGTTGTTCCATTTACGACATGTGTGCAAAATTTGAGGTTAGTCGGAGTTGATTTGATAGGTTTCAACATCTATTGTAGAAGTTGGAAATTCATTAGTTTCATTAGCCTTGAATTGGGGTGTGATTCGTGTTTTTGATGTTGTTAGATGTGAATTGAGGCCTCGACTAGGTTCGTATAATATTCGTGCAAATCCTGACATGATACTATAGCACGTGATTTGTATGTGCAACACGTGAGTTGTCCGTGCGAATTATAGCACTTGGGCTGTAGGAGCCCCTCCGAAGTCTGTACACCCCAAGTGAGCGTAGGTACCTATTGGGTGCGAGTGTTGAGGGATGAGTGCCAAATGATAATATATTGAGGAAATTCTGAGTGAATGTTGCTTTGAGTGGATATATTTTCTTTGATTGTTGTTTTAGGATGGGTTGGTATGTTTGGATGGGTCCTAGGGGCCTCAGGGATGATTCAGATGAAAATCGGATCGGAATTTGGACTTAGGGAAGTGCTGTTGCGAGTGATATTTGGTTTAATCGCACCTGCAAAGGATTGGTCGCAGGTGCGGGACTGCAGAAGCGGCCAAGGGGTCGCAGGTGCGGTTCTGGGTGAGCCGGGGCATTTGCGCAGGTGCAAAAGGGATTCCGCACCTGCGAGTTCGCAGATGCGGAAAGAGGATCACAAAAGCGAAAAGGGGGATGGTGAGGCAGGTCAGCAGAAGCCTAATGTTTCTCGGAGAATCACACCTGCATGTGCACGCTTGGGACCGCAAGTGCGCGAGGTCGGGTGTCTAGTGTTTGTCCCCAAAAGCGAAATTTGACTGCAGAAGCGGAGAAAAGGGTCGCAGGTGCGAGATGTATGGAAAAAATTTAAATTCGAAGGGTTTGAAGCTTTTCTCATTTTTAGAGTTTGGAAGCTTAGGTGGAGGCAATATTTGAGATAGGTTTCGCGAGATTTCCTGAGGTAAGCCACTTTTGGTCTTTTTTATCTAATTATGTTGATTACCCATTGAATTTCCCCCATAGATTTGGTGTTTTTGAAGTGAAAATTGGTGATTTTGACCCAGGTATTGGAGAGTAAGCAATTGGAGGTTTGAGTGATGATTTGGTGTTGGAATTTAGTAATTTTGGTATGGTTGGAATTATGGTTGAGTTGGTGTTTTTAATTGTTACATCTCACGGTTTCGTACGTTAAAGCTTTGTCTTATGCTAATGGATGTGATTATATTTTAGCTTATAAGCATTTATGCTATTTATAACATGTGATAAGTAAGTGCCATAAAGGTTAAAGGGAAAACAAATCAAAGAAAATGAGATTTGTTGAAGGTTGTCGATAAGGGATATATACGATCCGAGCCATAATATGTAGTATTTATGGACTAGTGCCATACAAGTACCCATGACCACGATAATAGGGTACATAAAGTGTGTTAAAAGTGAGTAGTATTTTAAGTAATTTGAGATAATTCTTAATTATGTGAGTAATTGACTAATTATTGATTAATGGGAGATTAACTAGTTAATTAAGGAATTGGGGGGTAACTAATTAAAGACTTTAGATAATTATTAGGGGGGGGGGAGGGGGAAACTATCCATGTGGGATTATGAAAGTGTGGCAGCAAATTGCAACTAATCTTATACTTAAGGAGGTGGTGGCACCATTTAAATCCACGTGCACCTTATCTTATTTTTGGTTGAAAAATGCTATTAAGAAAGTCTCTCTAAATTCACAAATTGAAAAGGCTTATGACTACAAAGTACGGATGAGGTTACAACGAAAATTCAAACGAGATTTCTTAGTATCTTAGCAACATGAGATTTTACAATTTTAAGGGAGTACGGTGCAATCTTTCTCAAGAATATCATACGAATTTTTTCCTACTCCGATCTTGCCGTCACGTATTTTGTCGCAATTATCGTGTGTTAGAGGGATTGTCCTGAGAACCGGCTCAGGTATGTTAAGGCTACCCCTTCATTATTTTTGGCATGATTCATACGATACAAACGAAACGAGCAAACACACAACTTTCATAAATGACTCTATTCATAGAAGTACTAGAGGTGTCTATGTTCTTGATTCCCCATGTAACTTATCATTATATCTTCTACCCATCAGTATTAGAAAAATATGTAGTTGATAAAGTTTATCCAAAAGACATATTGATCTTATAACATTCTGAAAAATCTTATTACCTTATTTCTTATGCATTTTATTCATTTATACATGTACATTAATCCATGAATAAATGTAGTTATATATGCGTATATTATATGTATATGGGACATTGTCACGCCCTGAACCTGGGGGGCGAGACCGACACCCGGTCCTCACCTATCCTTGCATACCAACTTGTGACTAAGGGACTCTGAACATCTAATGTCATACTTTGGCCATGGGCCACATTGCAAGACAATTGAAAATGCTGAGTAAACATTAATATAATGCAAGGCCGACAAGGCCGTCATAACTACTACAGCTGGAAAACCAACAAAATATACATAAAAGGCCTACAAGCCCAACATACTGCACTGGAAAACCAACAAAATATACATAAAAGGCCTGCAAGCCCAACATACTGCACTAACTGATAGGATATGTCTACAAGCCTCTACTGATGGATATACTTTGATCGGAACAGGGCCACAATCTACTCATAACACACGCACACACACACAAACACACACACACACACACACACACACACACACACACATATATATATATATATATATATATATATAAGATGTACATAAATTTATAGACCCGGCAACTCCGAAGGGTATGGAGCTTACCGATCAAGCTGAACTCGGGCAACACCTAAGGAGGAGGTCTACCCGTTTGTCTGTCTGAACCTGCACGCATGAAATGCAGCGCCCCCAGAAAAGGGACGTCAGTACGAAATAATGTACCGAGTATGTAAGGCAATATAATGAAAGCTTAACTGAATTGAACAGAACAGAACTGAACTGAACTGATAATATAACAACTGAAAACAACTGGAAATCAAAGATAATCTGAAGATATGCTTACCTGCTGATACTGACTCAACTTTCTCAATATAGTAAGTAAAATAGTTGTCCGACCCTATAAGGCTCNATCTCGACCAATTAGGCTCGCTCATAGGCACTCTGCCAAAGTAGGCTCGGTATATAACTTACCATCTGATCAGAGGTTGCCCAATAGGGGCCTGCCCATCGATTATAACTCGATGGTAATGAAAATACTGTAATACTGTATATATAGACTTTATGCTCTCTTGACTAGAAAAAGGAAATAGTCAATTGAATATGAAGTCCCGATAAGGAGAATATTATCACTTACAAATATACGTAAGTTCCGGGATATGAATTTTTTTTTATGCCTCGTTATCAAACTCGTATAATTACGAGATAATGCATAATGAAGGAAGAGCTTAGCCTTAACATACCTTAGCCGATTCTCTTGACAATCCTTCCAACACACGTCTTTTGTGACAAATCACGAAACAGCGGATCAAAGTAAGGAATAAACCACATGCTATTCTTGAGAAAGATTGCACCATACTCCCTTAGAATTGCAAATCCCGTTGCTATTACGCAGTATAATTTCGTATGTATTCCTTTGCTAATCCAAGAATTATCGTAGCTTTATTTGTGAAATAAATCCTAATATTATGTGTCTTATGTGATTTAAACCTAATCCTAAGCTTCCTTTGTGAATTAATTCCCGTAGCTTACCCTTTTCCATATGCTTTGTAAGTTTTGGAGCTTTTTATGGCATAGGCAAGGATTCCTTTCAAAGTGACACCTAGAAAGGTGATCTAAGAGTCACTTAAAGACTCTTATGCTATTGCCACATTTTGGTATGGTCCATCTTATCCAACATTGATTAATTAATTCCTTACTTAATTTGCTAATTCCCCATTAACTAATAATTAACTGATTATCCACATAATTAAGAATTATATAAATTTAATTAAAATACTACTCACTTTTAATACATTTTATAAACCTTATTATCATGGCCATGTGGTGTCTTGTATGGTACTAGTCCATAAATATCGAGTATTATATCTCGGACCGTATTTTATCCCAAAATGTCAAACTTCGACGAAACTCATCTTCTTCGATTTGCTTACCCTCTCACCTTCACGAATTTACTTATCACTTGTTTGAAATAATGTAATACTTATAATCCCAAAATAAATCTCATTCCCGAACTTACGTTGATTAACTTACGACAAACTTTAACGTGCAAAAATGCGGAATGTAACATCTCATTTCCGAGCTTATATCAATTTACTTATGGCGTACTTCCACGTACGAAAACATGGGGTGTAACAGACATGGGAAAATGTTACATCATTATATACGCATCACCACCTGATCAGCTGGTATATGTTGATGATATTGCCCACAGTGGCCGAGATGATATGATAGGATGCCCTTAGAGGCTTGATGATGTTATGTACACCTATACCTATGCATGATACGATATTTAAACGCATATGCATGCCATTATAAATGTTTCAGGATTTACAAAGTTATTTAGACTTACAGGCGAAATTCGTTATTCCATGTCATCTATATATTTTATGTACTGATCTTCATGTCTTACATACTTAGTACATTATTCATAGTGACGCCCTATTTTTCGGGGCCTGCATTTCATGCCCGCAGGTGCAGGTAGACAAGCTAACGGTCCCCCTTCTTAGGATCCTTGATCAATGAGAGTTGGTGTGCTCCATTTGATCCGAAGTTGCTTTTGATTTTGGTACGATATGTTTGTATACATATATGGGTATGACGGGGTCCAGTCCCGTTCTTGTACATTTGTATATTCTATTTGAGGTCTGTAGACAATTATGTATAGTTGGATAGTATGAGGCCTTGTCGGCTTCTAGTTTTCGATATATAGTTATCTATAACAGCCTCTTTGGCTCGCCCTACCGTATTTTGCATGTATATGTATATACGTATTTTGGAAATGTTTCCCTCACGTATATTATTCTCATAGTTCAGAAGGTTATTGATAGATAGAACTCCCGCACTCGTCGTGGCCCATCGATTTAGGTCGTGACATTAATTTTGTTGGATTCTGAGACGTGGGCCTGGGGTTTACTTTTTGAGTTGACTTTTGACTTTTGTGTAAGAATTAAGAACTTAGATTTATCATATGGAATTTATTACTATAGCTTGTGTTGATTGTATCGAGTTGTTTATTGCTCGATTGAGTCGTTCAGAGGCCGATTCGAGCGGCAAGGGCTTGTTGGAGTAGAGATTGGCACGGTTTGAGGTAAGTAATACCTCTAAACTTGATTCTGAGCGTATGAAACCATGCGTTACGTGTTATGTGGTTGGTGTTGAGGTGACACACATGCTAGGTGAGGGGCGTGGGGGAATGCACCGTAGGAATTGTGACACGGCCGATTCCATAAAATTGTGCAGCAACTTAATCATGCTATTATTCATGTTTACTCCATGTGTTAGATAATCTGAGCGTTGATTTATGTTAGAAATGTTTTTTAGGCTATATGCTGGTACTTTTTGGACCCAGAACGGTTGTTGTTTTACTGTTGAGTTATTTTCTTAAATTGCAGTCATGTACTCAGTCGCATTCATCATTTCCATATCATATCTCAGTCTCAGTTACCATTTACGGCTGATTGGAATGAGTGTTGTGATCCTGAGAGACTGGAGAGATTGATGACTAAGTAAGGATGAGGGTCTGTTTGTAAGTGACATTGATAGTATCGGGTCACGCGCCACATCGAGTATTATTGATTCATGATTGGATCGGGCTACACGCCGCAACAAGTATTATTGATTCATGCTGGGGTCGGGCTGCGCGCCTAAACATGTTTACTAGCACTTGGGAAGGATCCAACCATATGGAACATACCAGAAACGAGCGTAGGTACCGTAAAGTACTGAGTGACTGAGTGTAATAAGTGAGAGTTGAGACAAACAAATTGAGTACTCTAAGAGTGGGAGTACGTGAGGCTATCATTGTGATGCATTACATGTGACATGGGCATTGACATATAAAAATATAGAGATGCAACATTCCTCATATCAATCATACTTGGAATATTTCATCCGTATTGTGCTTAAACTGTTAATTACTTGAAAGCATGCTACATTTCTGAACTGTCTACAAATTGATTATTGGATTTCTTTCTGAGTTATTGTGATTGTCTGGATTTGGACTGTACCTCTCCAAGCTCGTCACTGCTTTCATCCTAAGGTTAGTATTGTTACTTATTAAGTAGATTGGTCGATTGTACTCATACGACACTCTGCACTTCGTTTGCAGATCAAGGTACTTCCGGGCACGGTGGTTGCTGATTTTGGAGCTTTATCAGATCAGAGACTATCGAGGTAGTTGTTTTGCCGTCCACATGCCTTGACTCTCCTCCTTTTTATTTTTAGTTTATTTATATTGTTCTACCTTCCTAGACAATGTTTTAGCAGTCATACCATGTTATTGTATAGATGCTCATGTAGTCAGTGACACCCGGATTTCGAGGAATTTTGTATTGTGTTGCAATGTTTTCATCCAATTATTATGAGACTTTTATTATTTAAGCTTATCTCGGTATCTTTTAAATTAAAGAGGTGTGGTTATTGTGAGTTGTCGGCTTGCCTAGTATTGCGATAGGCGCCATCACGACATGTGCAATTTTTGGGTCGTGACAAGATAGTCGTCTCTCGTACAATCCCTAGGAGTCAGAGGGTAGCTGACAACCATATCATCAACAAGCAACCTGAATAGAACCTCCACGTCCTCTAGCATGATGGTGGCCTCGCCGATAGGTAGATGAAATGTGCGAGTCTCCGTCGCTACCGCTCTATCATAGCCGTGATCAGGATACAGCCGAACTGCAACTGGATGATCTCTATAATCGGGTAAAGCCCCATCTGCTCAAGGCATGCAGCTGTACCGGGATGAAGTGGGTGGTCCCTAATGAACCCCCAAAGATTGTCTATATGGAAGATCTGGGACAACAACTGTCCATCCCATATGTCTGAAGACCTATCGCCATCCTAAAGCAACAGTATCCCTAGAACAACAAGTCTATGATGCACTGACGGAGGATCCATCACGATGTCTGTAAATTAAATAATATTAATTAATGTATTATTTAATCATTTAACATCTTTAAATATCTTGCGATATATTTTATATTAATATTTAATTGATATTACTTAGGTTGATAAATAAAATAATTATTTTCTATATTTAACTATAAAGTATTTATTTCATTCATAAGGATTTGTTTGTTAACTTTAATATTTTACACAAAAATCCGGCAGTGTCTCTTTTGTATTGCGAACTAATTATTTTATGATTCATATCTAATATTTTATTGTTATCTAATAATACATTTAATAAACACTTAATAATTGATTAACATTTGATCCATAATTGGGTATTCTAACCGGTTTAGTTAATGAAGACACGTAGTTCTTATTCTAAACTAAAGAATCCTAAAGAGAACTAAAGTCACTCTACTCTAAATGGCCGTAAGCAACAACAACTAACATAAATTAAAATTTATGATCAGTTCTACTAGTCTTAACGACACTACATAACAATAAAAAATACAACATAACATTAAAAGGCACAAAACAACAATAAAGTCACATATTATTATATGTACAATACTAAAGTCACATATAACACTAATTATTCACCAAAAGAACAATATACAATTTTCATAATTTTTTACACATAAATAAACTAAACCGAATAAAAAACCAAACAAAAAATATCACAAAAAGCATCCAACACAGTAAAAACAACTAATTAGGCAATTATATACATGAGTTATACTACAAAAGTAATTCAGAATACCTTTTTTTGAGTTTTTTGAATTGAGAAAGAGTGACAAATTGACCACCGAACCGGGCAATAAAAGAGCTCCACTACACGACAACCCCTTGGATCGGGTGTTAGATCGCTAAAATAATGATGGGACACAATTTTCTTTTTTTTGGGGGGGGGGAATGGGGTGGGTGGGATCCAATGAAATTTTAAGCTTTAAAATATGGTTGGGGGGGACCGTTTTGCTATTCTGTCCCGAAGAAGGAGGCGAACAATTTTTTTATACGGGTATAGCTATATTAGATGCACTATACCTATTTGTCTTTTCAAATTTAGGTGTAGCACATCTAATATATGTGTTATTGCTGTACTTTGACAGCCTTTTGAAAATCATGTATAACGCATGAATTACATGCGCTATACCTTAACGAACAAACATGCCGTCAAGGTATAACGCATGTAATTCATGCGCTATACATAAAAAGGTTACCAGTTGCTTTTTTCACTTATTTTGGTGCTTTGTGTCCAAAAAAGTAACACTTAGGTTCCAGACTCAGGACATCTCTATGGCAAACCAAAATAGCCCCATTTTCCTTTTTAGGGTCCAAAGTCCCGCCTACGCAAAAATTACTGCAGAAAAACATAAATGTTAGCACTAAAAATAGCCAACAAATATGGAGTATAATTTATGTATAATCCATGTATAGTAGCCGGCGGTTCAAGCCATCGTGATCCACCATAAAGCCTAGGGGTATTTAAGTGCTATAAATCAGGATGTGACCTAATTTTCACCATTTTTGAGACCTAGACCTCGGGAGGAGCTGATATATGGAGGGGTTTTCAACCCAACTTCTAAGGTTGGTATTTTAAACTTAGTTTAATGCACGGAATGGGAAAGGGACTAGGCCAAATAGATAGGAAAGCCTAGCTTGTAGCACGCCCTAGAGCTCACGACGCGAGCTTCCACACATGGTCTGCCTCGCCTGGCCTGACGTGTGGTCCCAAGACTTGTCCGATTTTTGCCTTTTCGTTCTCTTTTATGTTTTTTGACATCCTTGTTTGTTTGAATGCCTGTATAAATCACTAAAGAACTTGATTCTTTACCGTGTTCCATAAATGTGAATTAAAATAAGCAGTAAAGTAAACACAACAACTTTTACGTGAAAAATCACCCGGCTCAAAAGGTGCAAAAACCACGACCTACTATATAGGATTTTCAACTTCAACTCTACTAGAACAATGAGCCAAAATGTGTCAACTACAAGACTGTAATTCTATACTCTCCAATACTCCTATTATATCTATTTGATTCACAAGTTACACTAACTTGTAAAGCAAACACTCACTCCAACTCAATAATCGTTTGTGACAATTTGATTATGACTCAATTTCATATTACACATTCACTAGACTGACTTAAGAAGAACACAACCTAGATACTCTATTAGAGTGTACAAAATGTAGTTCTTCAGTTGATGTGTGAAAGGATCATCTCATAAGTCCAATATAGATAGTATTTAAACGTCTGGACTTCAAGATCTTCTAGGAGTCCTATGCATAGTTAGCTTCTCATTTGATAGGACTCCTACTATTCCAAGGACTCCACAAGTTTTAGGACTCTTGTCTCTTACTATTTATCTGTATCTTTTTGTGCAACAACTCTTATAACATGTAGTAGCCTTCTTCCACCAAACTAGGACATGGATAACTTTGAAATAAAGTTACTTTCTTGTACAGACATTCAGTCATCAACTTGAGGAGCTGGTTCTTTACCATGAGGAGCCGGTTCTTAGAATAGTTAAGAAGCTATATTGAGGACCTAGTTCTCCAAACATTCCATCTAACAAATTTTGTTAATTATCAAAATCTCAATATTCAACAAATTCCACCTTTTTGATGATGAAAAACTTTGTACACACTAGAACCAGGTAATCACAACAAGTCACGATCAATCAACATGCATATTACTCCATGGACAAACATATTCATAACAACACCCCACCCTTATTTCCCTTTTTGGCCTCATAAAAAAAATAAAAAGATGTTAGATATATGAAGAACATCTAATATAAGACTCAAGGATATACATGCTACATCACATGCTCAATAATTATCAAAGAAAACAATATAGGCTGATGATCCAGTATTGTACGAAGAATTAAAACAAATAAGAGAAGTCATTTAGTAGTGCCAAAACAAGCCTATGGCCTTGTCTTAAACCATTAGAACAAAATAAATTAAACATACTGCGACATACTCAAACTAGAACAGAAAGAAAAAATTGATTAAAGCATCACTAGGATATCAAATGAGACTAAGGACACTGGGAAGAAACAAGTTAATGGGTGAGAGATAGAGGGGGTCAATGCTTTCATAAGAGTGCAATCTGTTGGGCATGAGCATATCTATCTCTTCTGCGCTCTTCCCTAAGCAGGTCGGTTTCTTTTCATCATTGTCTTCACGAAGCTTGGCATTCTCCTCAACAACTAACTCCAACCTCTTACTGAGATCTGCTGCCCAACGGCTTCCAGGTAGAATAGAAGATCATGTTGATCCTCTAGCAATGATCTCGTGATAGACACACTGTTTGAGGGTAAAAACATCCAAAATATCATTGTGATTTCCATACTTAAGCTTAGGCAAGGCAATTTTGAGCTTGTCAAATAGCTAAGTCAACATGAAGCCATAAGGAATAGCATGCTTAGTCTTGGAAGTGTCTGCAGCTCTTGACATGTGCCAAATCATTTGGCTAGGGAGATTGATAGGTCTACCAGTATCAAGCAGTTCATTATATCCATGTCAAATGGAGTGGCCTTATGCCTTCTCTCAAACCTTAGTAGAATGCAGGAATTGACAAAGTGAAACAACAGCTTGTGGAAGGGGGTCATATCAGTCTTGTACACCTTTTTGGGGAGAATCCAGTTCAAACTTTTGGGAGAACTTCCTTGTGACCACAATTCCTGTGTCAAAATCATTGTTTATGGCTGGCTACGTTTTCTTCAGGTAATTGTAAAATCCTAAAGAGGAAATATTTAGAAGCATCCCAGCTCCTTAGCATCAAACTCCATTTCAAACCCTCTTACCTTTCTTTTGACCACCTTTCCATCAAATTTGAAATTTGCATAGAACTCCACCACACCAGGAACACACACAGGGGGGAAAGCTTTGACAAACATGTTTTTTCATCCCTGTAACTCAAGTTTTTCAACTAGTTAAGCCATTCCTCTTTCATTAGTGTTTGCAAGAATCTTCTCGTTGAGCATTTTTCTATTCCTGAACTCTGTGAGTATATCAACCACATATGGCACATTCTTTCTCTTCTTCCGTCTACTAGCCCTTACAGATGGGGTAGCCGTTTTTGTAGCTTTGACAACCTTTCTCTTTTGTGTAGAGGAATTTTCTAGCAAAGCAGACTCAGACTCATCTTCTCCATCCAACCCAACCACAAGTTCCACAACTGAAACTTGCTTCCTTGGCTTCATGGAACCTCTGGACTACTTAATGATTTGTTCATCAACAACCTTTCTTTTAATCCGTGTAAGAGGAGTCCTGGCAGGAGGAGCCACTTCTTTTCTTGTTGGAACTGCATACTTTTTTGCTTTCACATGAGTCTTCCTGGGTTTCTTCCCTACCTCTGACAAGGGAAAGTCATCTTCATCACTGTTGGCCTCCTCATCTCCAGTGAAAGGATTTAACAAGGGCCCAGGTTCTTTAGTCCTTTTCTCTCCACTTGTTTCTTCTGAAGGGGCTATGATAGTGTTCCCAATGGTCATAAAGTCTTCATATTCCTCACTCATATTCTCATTCTCTTCCTCACTTTCTTCATCCACTCTTTTCACTCTCACTTTCCTTTTATTGATCCTCATCTTCACTCTCAGAATTACCCTCTTCTTCACTATTCTTTTCTTCTTCTGTGGAATCATCCACTTGTTCACCTATCCTATCTTCTATCTCACTCTCCCTCTATTTACCAGAATCTCCCTCATTATCACTCTTTTCCTCTTCATTAGCGATATCTGGAGTAGTCTGTTCCTCATGAATGCCCCATAGCTTCTTCTTCCTTTTTACCCCCATTATCATCATCATCCCCCGTTCAACTAAATGAAGGACCATCAGATGCCTCTTTTTGCACTGGTTCATTGCTCCCTTCCCCCTCAACTACAGGAACCACAATAGTGGTATCTACCTCTTTTTGCAAAGTTCCTGCACTCTTTTCTATAGCGAGTTCCTCCACTTGTGGTCTATCACATGTAGGTGGAAAAGTGTCTAAAGGTGCAACATCTATAGTAGATACCAGAACATCTAATTTTGAAGGAGGGAGTTGTACCTGACTTGTAGTGACTAGCATTGATTCCACTGAACCATATCTTCCTTGACCATTGTGGCTACTTGAGCGATACCATCCGGCACTACCTTGACATTCTTGACAGATTATCTTGGAGTAGCCTTGACCTTGGTTGACTTAGACGTGTTTTTTAAAGTAGGCATAGATGCATTGGTGGTTGGTTTTGGAAGTAAAGGTCCAGTGGAGGTGGGGATGGTAAGAGCAGCAGGAACATGGGATGATGGTGTAGGTATAGTGGATGATATCAGTGGAGAAGGATCCAATGTTGGTGTAGGTTCACTTGATGGTTTGACACTTTTCTTTGATTTAGACTTCATGTTCTTGGATTTGGCTTCAGTCTTGGATGATGATTTGGCTTTAGAAGGGGTTTGGCTGGATTTAGGCATGGTGATCAGATAAGAAAATCGATGAAAGGAGAAGAGAGAATTATTTCTTGATTCCTGCTTAGGGTTTAAGAGTAACAGTAAGGTCTGAGAAACTGATCATAAGGGGATTTTAAAGACGTTACTCCTTATTTGATGGGAAGAGAGAGGGTGACTGAATTTGATTTCTAATTTGACTGTTATGTTAGGAGTAATTAAACTCTAATTGCTCTAGAATTTTCCCTTACTCTTAGACGATATGACAACTAGAAGTGATGCGAAGATGATTAGAAGTCTGAGCATTGCAATAATTTAGGATATTAAGTCCCACTGATTTAAGGCAAGATGGCACGTAACTGAGTTGAAGAACCATCTCCTTAGTTACTCCTTACTTGTTTCTACAATAAAGCTTCAACACTATACATTAGTATCATACAAACGTGCTTAAATGGCTTCTATAAATACTTCAATCGTTTGCCTTTCACAATTTTACAACATCTTCAAGTCTTCAAAATTTAGCTAACAATTTTCTTCTTTCATCCTCTTTATCCGCTCACTTCTTCATCTTCTTTGTGTGAAATTCAGTTACAAAACAAAAACCTCAAAAACGGTACCTCAAAAAGAGGGAGCCACTTCTTCATCACACTCGTCTAAGGGTAAATAAGAAAATCCTCCTAGTATCGAGCAGTGCATTCATGGTCTCTTTGACACCGTCTCCGATTTTACCATCGAGAAACCCCCATCTACATCGAGCCGATGCAAGACCATGTCTCGGTACATAAGTGTAGTGATCGATACAAAGAGGGTAAAGATAGACTGCCGTTGGGGGGAGGCGGCGCAAGTAGAAATCCCTACAGCTGAGGAAAGCATAATCACACATAAAGTTGGTTTCCTCAGCGTATATACATACCCTTTCACTTTAGGCCCCGTAGATTCTTCTTCTCCACGGATAGACCCGGTGATTCTCGACTTCTTTCGTTAGTACCGAGTGAAGATCGATCAGATTTATCCCTCTTTTTGGAGGATTGTATATATGATTCGATATATCTCTAACATGGTCGAGGGAATGACTTTCACCCTTGATCAGATTGTATAGTCCTCGTCTCTTCCGAGGGGATTTAATCAAGATGCACCGTCGATCTGCCAAGGCGTTCTTTGCCTGTATCGACGAGGACAAAGATCGGGGATGGATGAGCCAATTTGTTAGATTTAGAACCTCGGACCTCATCCCTGCTGATAGGATGCCATTCCCGGAGGAATGGAACATGAAGCGTAACTATCCCCATATCGAGTATGCTTTACCACCTCTTTTTCTTCTTCTGATTTGACCTCCTTCTCTTTTGATTGATTTTCTTCTGATTGTGTAGTCACTGTTTGGTTCCCAATGTTGTTCAGGACCTTCCGGGATGGATCAAACTTTTGGACTTCGCTTTTTCATACAGCAAGCACGTTTGCCGCGATTTGGCCAAAACGCGGTGGCAGGCCAAGAACCACTGTATGCTTTTATTGTTGCCATTTCCTCATTCTTCGTAAGTATTCCCTATGGTGGTGGGTTTGATAAATCATGTCTGTGCAGGTGTTAGGGAAGGCGTGTCTATGAGACCACCTCCTCCTTGTGAGGAAGAGGCCTCAAAAACCGCCAATGATAAGAAAAGGACGAGGGAGACATCGGTGGAGTCTCCGAAATCCAAGAAAGCAAAGGCTCGGAAGCCCAAGACCGACGCTATGGTCCTTACCTAGATGGCCGCTGAGAGCCTTCGTGCCAAGGAAGAAGATGATGATACCTTCCCTTTGGTACAATGGGTAAAATGAAGCGTTGATTCTTCAAAAGTTGCTAGGCGGATGATTGTTGAGTTGGAGGCAGCCGATGCGGACCCGTTCCGTGTTGAGAAGACCCTCAAGGAGGGTTTGAGTGTAGTCCCCGAGCCGATCGTCGGACATGGTACAGTCCATGTTGGTGAGTTCGGAGGGCTCGCTTCTGAAGTTTTTTGGAGTTGAGAGGAAACCCCGATGGAAGTTGATGCTGCAGGCAAATTTCAATCGGGCCTGTCATTTTCTACAGGGGAGATACGAGATGCCCAGGTTCGAAATGCCTCCGATTTGGGAACCTCTCCAGGAGAGGGTGATACATTCAGAGATTATTTTGAAGGCGTTGAGGAGGAGACCGATCTTGATCCCCGCGTCACTCTCAAGGAGGCTGAGAGGCTTCAAAAGCAGGTGATCTTCTTGATATACTATTTTGTGCTTCAAATTTTTACCCTTGCTTTTCTAACTTCCTTCCTTGGTGTTGTAGGTAAAGAAGTTGTATGAACAAGCTTTATCTAAGCTACATGATGAGCTGAATTTCCATGAGGAGGAGCTCAAGATGCTTACATCGGATCTAAACAAGCTGAAGGCTCTGCATGCCCGAAAAGAGGAGGAGCTGGTCGACCACCGAGCACGCTCAGAGAGAGCGTTCCATAAGAGGGACGACTTTATCGAGCAGGTAATTTGGTACCTATGAACTTGTCTCTTATTTTCATAATTGATGCTAATTAGCTTGTCTTCTGTATTTACAGATTGGGCAAAAGGATGCCCTGGTGTGGCAGCTTCGGGGGGAGATTGTGGCCAAGTACGCCAAGATCCTCGAGCTGACGCGGATGAATAATGACGTGGCCTCGGAGAGGGACATAATTTGGGAAGAGCTATCCTTGACTCAGGGCCTTCTTCGAGGTCCTCATTAGGAGACTTCTGCATTATCTGCGGCCAACTCTGAGGCCGATGAATTTTTTTCCTCATACAAAAGGGATGTTGTCGTCGCAAATGATCGGGCCAGGGAGATATCCGAAAAAGCTGAGCTGAAACTGGCTCGGGCTGTTGCTCATGCTCGCCTGCAAGCTAGGAGGAAAGCCTTCGAGGAAGTAAGTGTCAAAGGTGCTGATCTCTCTGCCGAGATTGAAGAAGCCAGAGCCTTGTAGGAAGAATCAACAATCTCAACTACTTCGGATGAGGGCTCTGGAAGCGACTCGGGCAGTAGCGAAGGCGAAGAGTAGACTTACCTACTATTTTTTATTTTTCTTTTTTGTGCATGGGATCCTCGGGGGAGCTTTGTGAAATACCCTTGTTAATATATTTTTTGGAATGAAAAATATCTCTTTGTTTCATAACTTCAAATTTTTCTCTGCAATGTTTATACAAAAGTCGACCTTCGAGCTCTGAATTGAGCTCTTTGGAGCTCGTACTTGTAGTAACAGAGATCCTCGAGATCGAACACCTTCTCGAGTCTAGGTTGGCATGGGATTTTCGATCCATCGAACGCTGTGACAGCGTCATTTATATGACATGACCGCGAAATGACTGAGGTTTCCCCGCCAGTACACTTCCCCAAAAGCTATAACGACCTTGTCAGAATTAATTGGCCCTCAAAGTAGATGAATATTCATCGCTTGTTCTATATATATGCTTACTTTTAAGTTTTGCAGCGTGCAAAACTAGTTTTCTCTTTACAATTCTTTTCCTTCTCTCAGCTCTTCTTTAGTTCAAAGCTTTGCTTGAGCTTTCTCCATCTTTATCTTTATTCGAATAGTTATGGCTGCGGTACCCAAATCCGCTCACCAAGAAGAGGGAAACTCTACCTCTGCTTCTTTCCCGGTTGGTGGTACATCGCCGGTGTACGGTGAGTTAACCTTGAGTTGCTTTGCTATGAAGAAAGACTTTGCACTAGAGAAACCCTTCGATGCTCCGGGCCATCGAGAACATGCGTTGAGGTTTACTCGATCGATAGAGTAGAATCACCTCGAAGCCGTGAGGAGAGATTGTGGATGGGGAAAAATGTGATGTTGCGGATACCTTCCCGAGAAGAGAATATTATGGACCACGTAGAGGGATTCCTGAATGTGTATACGTACCCATTTAAATTGGGCCCCCTCGACCGCCTTGTGCTTGAATTCTGTAAAAGGTATCGAGTCACTCTGGCTCAGATTCATCCATCCTTTTGGCAGATAGTGTTGATGATAAGGTTCTTCACTGATAAGGCTGAGCTTGAGTTTACCCTTAGCCACCTTATCAGATTTTATCAGCCTGTGCATTGTCAAGGCCTGATTACGCTACGACGTCGATCCACCAAGCCCTTTATTGCCAGTGATGATGAGGACCAGAACCGAGGATGGATAAGTTGATTTTTTTGAGTGAGGACCGTCAATATCATTCCCACAGAGTTCCTACCATTCCCCGAAAAATAGAACTTCAAACGTAAGCACCATGTTGTACCTTAGCGCCCTTTTCTCTCTATGATTTATAAGAATGCTTCTTTTTCTCTTTATCGGTGATTCCGTGGATGCCAAAAGAGATCCCCGATCTTGCAGGCTGGACTCGGTGGCTGGCAGCTTCCTCGTCCTATGATGAACGTAAGTGGCGAGATTTGTCGAAGGGCAGATGGGAAGCAAAACACCACAGTATGTTTCATATGATTTTCCTTTTAGGAATGCTTTTCTCTATGTGTATTAACTCCGTCACCGTAGGCGTTAGAATATTTTCTCCAAGATGAGACGGTGCCCTCTCGAGAAGGGGGAAGGACCGTCGGCTTCTGAGCCGAGGGAGGATAATAAGAGGAAAAGGTCCTCGAATGATGAGGACATGCACAACGAGGCGGGGCTTGCCCGTGGGCACAAAGAAGATGCCGCCCCTGAAGAGGACCTTATATACATTGATTATTCTGTGGACATCAGTACTCCTAGGGAGGATGGTTCTACATCTATGGCTCAAACCGGAGGGCCCTCCGAGGTTGCCGAACCTGCTGGTTCTGAGACTTATAACTTCTAGAGAGAGGTTCCACGAGAGGGAAGGAGCAGGAATCCTTCACCATCGTCTGTTTCCCCCCTCGAAGGTATTTCGAGGGACGTTCGGGGCCAGGGGACACCTAAATCAAGTGGGGTCTCAGGCGATCATATCCACACCGAGAGCGGTTCAACTGGGGCCGATGAGACTAGGCCAATAGACGCACGCTCAAATTTTGAGGAGGCTCAGTGGCTCTGTTCCGTGGTGAGTTATGGTTGACTTTGTTGGTTTTTCAGTTCATCTTTTGAACTGAAGCTTCTTTGTCATAGGCTTTTGACAAGTTCAATTCCGAGCTGCTTCACTGTGAGGCCAAGTTGCGGGAAGCCTTAGGCAAGGATAAATCTCTCAGTCTTCTTTGTGATAAGAAAACAAGAGATTTGATATTGTTACACCCCATGTTTTCGTACGTGAGAGTACGTCGTAAGTCAATTGACGTAGTCTGAGAAATAAGATTATATTTGGAAATATATAAAGTAAGTTAATCATGTTACCTTGTAGGTTACAAATATTTAAGATCTTGAATAACAAGTATCAATAGGGTTGGAAAACTTAGAAGCTAAACCAATTGAAGAAAATAAGTTTCGTCGAAAGTCGACGAGTTTGGAATGTTATAACATGTACTTTAGGGTGAGACTATGGTTCATTACATGATAAAGAGGTTATTATACGAGATATTTTTGTTGTATGATAGTCGTGTGCTACGTTTTGAAGTCAAGTAAGTTGTGGAACAAAAGTTGGTAAAGATCTTCACAAGTTACATTCAAAATTGTGCTGAAAATTAGGTCAAATGTAACTGCGGTTTTCTCCCAATAAACTTGGAATTATTGTATGATCTACCAACCAAATAATATCTATGAGTCTAGTTTCCAACTCATTAAACCGTTCGTCTATACGACGTCGTAGTAGAGAGATATTCGCGTTTTAGTGAGACTGCACCAAGCAGCTCTCTATGGGATCCACATAGGCGGTTTAGATACGTTGATATATATAATTCGCCTCAACCCCCGTTTTAACTCATTTATTTTCAGTATCTTCAAAACCTATACACCTTAAAACACTCTCTCAATTTTCTCTCAAGATCCAAGACCCAACCAAAGGGCAAACAACACAAAGCAAGTGTCGGAAATTCCGTCGCACTAGTAAGTTTCTTGTTCTTCTTCTTGTTGCTGATTTCTGGGTAATTCTAGCTCGTGTGGGAGGTTGTTTTAAGTGGTTTATGTTCTGTAAAATACTCTACCATGGTTTTCATATCAACCCTAGGTTATTTCAAGTCTTGCAAATGGATTACACCATATTTCAACATCAAAAGTTAGTTCTAGTTAAGAATAACACTTCTTTGAGGCTGTGTTGTCATTGAGGATAGTTGTGGGCTGTGTTTTGCTGTAACTTAAATATTTTGATACTGTTTAAGGTGATTATAACAGCCTACTAATTGTTTTTAAGCTTTCTTGTATTTTGTTTAAGTTGTAAGGATAATAAACTACAAGATAATACTTGAATTAGCTTAAGACACTTCTATGGTGTTGTATTGCCATTGAGGGCTGTTGTAAGCTGAATATAACTTGGATTTAAACATGAAGCTACTGTAGGAGGTATGTATATTGTGTTCTTGCAGGTGCTTAAGTTTATCTTGATGTTGATTAAGTTAAATGTTTGGAGACATGAACTAGTGAATTAAGTTGCAAATTGAAGAAAGTTGGAGTTATGGATTGTTTCCTTTGTTATAAATATATGGTATAAGGATGGAATCATTGATTAATTACTTCATTATAATATTAATGATGTTCTTAAGTTAATGTAAGAAGTCTATAAGGGGTGATATGGGTTATACGGATTCCGATCGAGGTTGCCGCTCAAAATGGTTGTTCAATAAATCGGAGAGCTTATTGTGAATTATATTGTTGTTGTTTGGGCTGTTTGGTGAATTTTGGTAACATATGGGATGTAGTAAGAACAGTGGAGGTGTTGTCCGTTTTCTTGGAGAATATTGGGTTTGAAATATGAGAGTTACAATGCTTATATGATCACGACGAAGTCAGGTTACTCATTGTAGACGTAACAAGATATTGAGCTTTGTTGACGATTGGAGTGAAGATTGCAAAGGTATGTTAAGTCACTTCCTTCTTTTTTTTGGCATGATCTAAAGTGAAACGAACGTACACGATACGCTGTTTCATAACGAATCTACTCCCAGCGGCTAAGGTTGTCCATGTTGTTCTTTTCTTATAAAGTTATCTTAAGAAAGTATGTATGATCCTTGAGTCGTAGTGAAGCTTATATTCACGGTATGATGTCCATAATGTTAATAGAATGTGAAACTACCTTACGTCACTCCAAAAGGTTTAGAGCGTGATTTCACGAGTCCATCATGTATTATATATAGTATCTATTTTACTCTACCGAGTCGCGCTATAGTCAGTCGGGTATGGAACCTATTGTGCAACCACTGATAAATTGGGTTTACCGAGCTCCTTGTGACCGGGTACGATTCTACCGAGCCTTATGATGGCCAGGTATGTTTTTAACAAGTCCTCTTTGAGGCCGGGTACGATATGATGATGATGATGCCCCCAGAGGTGGATGTTTTTAAAAGATTATGTATATATGTATCAAGCATTTCATGTCACTATCTCTTAGAGGCACTCAGATGCTACAGGTTGTATCTCATATATCTCTCTTTACATTACTGTTCTTCTTTATGCTTTTCTGCCTTACATACTCAGTACTTTATTCATATTGACGTCCCTTTTGCTTGGGGACACTGCGTTCATGCCCGCAGGTCCCGATAGACAGGTTGACAGCACTCCTAGTAGGCTATCAGCTCAATGCAAGGTGTTGCTGCACTTCACTTGCTTCGGAGTTTCCTATTTGGTCAGTATGATTGGGATATGTATTGACTGGTATGGCGGGGCCCTGTCCCGACCTATATGACATTTATGTAGTCTTAGAGGCTTGTAGAAATATGTCAGGTATATGGATACTTGTATGGCCTTGTCGGCCTATGCTATGAGTTTACAAATGATCATGTCAGCCTTATAGGCCCGTATGTCACATGTGTAAGTTTCTATATAATGTTGGGTCATCTTGTGTCTGGTATGCACTTATATTTTATTCTTGTTATGTCATGACGACCCATTTGGCCCATTTACCCATGATAGTATGATAATAAAGATATGTTATGTTGGTACTCGGTTGAGTAAGGTACCGGGTGCCCGTCGCGGCCCATAGGTTGGGTCGTGACAGAAGTGGTATCAGAGCAGTTCTGTCCTAGGGAATCTACAAGTCGTGTCTAGTAGAGTATTGTTTATGGGTGTGTTTTTCACAACACTTATAAGCAGAAGGCTATAGGGCATTTAGGACTGTCACTCTTTCTTCTTACTCTAGATTTTTTTGGTAGAGCTCAGTCGTAAGAACTCAATTTCCTAAATTATATCTTATTCATAATACAACGATGCCTACCTCTTGAAAGACGATTGGTTAGAGATTGCAATGTGGCTTTGGAAGAGTTGAGTAAGAGGAACTCAATTTTGCATCATGCTTGTGATGAGTAAATGTGAGGTCTTCAGCAGATCATGTGTGTAATAAGATGTGTAAGTTTCTTGATAAGGATATCTAAGGCAAGAATAGCTATCCACCCATATGGTAAAAAGAAATAAGAGAATAGGAAGGTAGATACAAGTTTCAGCAAGTAAAATAAGCAAGATGAATAAGGGTACGAGGTACCTAGTTAATAAAGATTATCAGTATTTAAAATTGAGGAAGAGAAATATAAGTATTCTGAGTTACCTTCAACAATAATAGAGATATATACAATTGGCCACATTCATCTCAGTTATGCCCTACGAGAGCTAACCGATATAGCTCAAGAGAAGGAAGGGATACCAGGATCCAGCTAGGGTTAAAGTAACCCAAAATGTTGGATGATTGTTACCATTATCTAACATTTTTGAAGGGTAGTGCAGGACATGGTAATAGTTCTCATTGGGAGATAGCCAGATGGTGCACTCTAGAATGTCAGAAAGTTTAGAAGATAGGCACTGGAATCCTAGAAGGGTTGAATATTTACCTTAAGATGACTCCTACCTCTAGTAAAGAGAGAATTTTAGTCAACCCAAGAGACAATGAGATGGTTCAAGGGGATCTAAAAGCGAAAGGTTGTTTTGTTGAAGTTTTTGGAATAAAGTAATAGACAGAGATATTAGCAGGAGAATAAGAAGAGAGTAAATGAAGCATTATGAGTAAGATATGATAAATGAGTGATAATGTTAAATCAAAATATGATAGGATGACAGAATCTATAGTCAAGTGAAGGAAAAGAAAAGAGGAGACATGCCTTGAGACAATAAAAGAATACGCCCTAAAGTCATATCCAAATTTTGAGAAATCAATTGCTGAGTCCATCGTGATTACCAGAAGAAAAAGTTAGAGCCCCGAGTAATAGAAATTAGTATGGGATAGTAAACAAAAAAAAATGGAACATGAATTAGGGATCGATGGAATTGGTAATAGTCAGCATCGTGAGAATCCAGAGATCGTGTTTGGACAATAATAGAATGGACAACAGAAGAATAAACTTTAAAGGTCATTCACGAAAACGCTTCCCTAAAGCAAGAACTACGAGAAGAGTTAAGCTTAAGGGACTAAATGTGCCAGTTACACCAGGTGTCACCCGTGTGCGTAAGAAATTCAATTATACCTGGTGTAGAAGGGTTACCGCAAGGCGAGTAATATCTCAGTGAAGATGTGAATTCCAAAGATAAAGAGGTAAATATCGAATGTTAAGGAAGAATGTGGTAAAAAGGTGAAAGGAATGAGATTTCATTTATTCAGATCTTACAGATATAATATGACTCTAGAAAATTATGCAAGCATGATGTTGGGGAGAATCAATAAGGGATTTCATGGATGAAACAGGATTAGGATACCCACTCCCCTGATAGGATGAATCACATTAGGATGCTATGAAATACAGTTATTGGAGTATAGTATCGTCCCTAAGTGGATCAGGAAAATCACTTCAGATGTTCCCCGATGAGACGTGAGCCTTAGTGACGATATATTACATGAGAGGCTCAAGTTATTAGTGGTAGATTATAGATCAACATTAAGGTGAATCAACAATAGATGGATGAAATTTACAAATAGGAGATGAGATTAGGCTGTTATTATTAAGATGAACAGTATTAAGGAAGCAATAAATGGCTTAGATTTATACATATAGGATAAGCGGTGAGAGATTAACCTAGGGTTGGGTGGCAGACCTCGATAATAATAAACCGAAGTAAGAGTTATGGTATAGTATGACCTACCTAGTTGTTGTAAAGACATAAGCATAGATAATTGAGCCTATGAAACAAGATATAGCAATCGTCGTAAGTTCAAACAAAGTACCAAGCAAAGAAATTTAGTACATCTATATATGCCCAGAGAGACAGCTTGTCATAGTACTATATATGTTAACAATGTGAAGCCTAGAGATTAGCTAAAAGCTAACGAAAAAAAGGAGATACGAGTAGCTTTGGAGCACATTCAAGGTTAGAATCATATAGGTTGCGTGAAATAAGGTAGAAACAGTTACGAGATTGCAAGAATTTCGACCACAAGTCGTGGAGTGAGAAAGAGGCCTAAAGGGGGAATGCCCTAGCCTTTGGATTTATTCACCGAACAACTCCTTGGATGGAAAATTCAATATTAAAGTATTAGTTAGAAATATTTCTTAAGAGAAGGATAAGTTCATTAGTTAACATTCTAGGACGAATGTTCCAAGGGGGGAATGATGTTACACCCCATATTCCGTACGTGACAGTACGTCGTAAGTCAATTGACATAATATGAGAAATAACATTATATTTGGAAGTATATGAAGTAAGTTAATAATTTTACCTTGGAGGTTAAAAATATTTAAGATCTTGAATAACGAGTACCAAGAGGGTTGGAAATCTTAGAAGCTAAACCAATTGAAGAAAATAAGTTTCGTCGAAAGTCAACGAGTTTGGAATGTTATAACATGTACTTTAGGGTGAGACTATGGTTCATTAAATGATAAGGAGGTTATTCTATGAGATAGTTTTGTTGTATGATAGTCGTGTGCTACGTTTTGAAGCCAAGTAAGTTGTGGAACAAAAGTTGGCAAAGGTCTTCACAAGTTACATTCATAATTGTGCAGAAAATTAGGTCAAATGTAACTGCGGTTTTCTCTCAATAAACTTGGAATTATTGGATGATATACAAACCAAATATAATATATATAAGTCTAGTTTCCAACTCAATCAACCATTCATCTATACGACATCGGAGTATAGAGATATTTGTGTTTTAGTGAGACTGCGCCAAACAGCTCTCTATGGGACCCACATAGGCGGTTTAGATATGTTGATATATATAAGTCTCCTCAACCCCCGTTTTAACTCGTTTATTTTCAGTATATTCAGACCCTATACACCTTAAAACACTCTCTCAAGGTTCTCTCATGGTCCAAGACCCAACCAAAGGGCAAACAACACAAAGCAAGTGTCGGGAATCCCGTCGCGCTAGTAAGTTTCTTGTTCTTCTTCTTGTTGCTGATTTTTGGGTGGTTCTAGCTCGTGTGGGATGTAGTTTAAGTGGTTTATGTTCTTTAAAATACTCTACCATGGTTTTCATATCAACCCTAGGTTATTTCAAGTCTTTCAAATGGATTACACCATATTTCAACATCAAAAGTTAGTTCTAGTTAAGAATAACACTTCTTTGAGGTTGTGTTGTCATTGAGGATAGTTGTGGGCTGTGTTTTGCTGAAATTTAAATATTTTGATACTTTTTAAGGTTATTATAACAGTCTACTAATTTGTTTTAAGCTTTCTTGGATGTTGGTTAAGTTGTTAGGATAATAAACTACAAGATAATACTTGAATTAGCTTAAGTCACTTCTATGGTGTTGTATTGCCATTGAGGGATGTTGTAAGATAAATATAAAATTGATTTCAACTTGAAGCTATTGTAGGAGGTATGTATATTGTGTTCTTTCAGGTGCTTAAGGTTATCTTGATGTTGATTAAGTTAAATGGTTGGAGACATGAACTAGTGAATTAAGTTGCAAATTGAAGAAAGTTGGAGTTGTGGATTGTTTTCCTTGTTATAAATATATGGTATAAGGATGGAATCATTGATGAATTAATTCATTATAATATTAATGATGTTCTTAAGTTAATGTAAGAAGTATATAAGGGGTGATATGGGTTATACGGATTCCGATCGAGGTTGCCGCTCAAAATTATTGTTTAACTAATCAGAGAGCTTATTGTGAATTATATTTTTGTTGTTTGGGCTGTTTTCTGACTTTTAGTAACATATGGGATGTAGTAAAAAATAGGGGAGGTGGTGTATTTTTTCTTGTAGAATATTGGGTTTGAAATATGAGAGTTACAACGCTTATTTGATGACGACGAAGTCGGGTTACTCATTGTAGATGTAAGAAGATCATATTGAGCTTTTTTGATGATTGGAGAGAAGATTGCAAAGGTATGTTAAGTCACTTCCTTCTTTCTTTTGGCATGATCTAAAGTGAAACGAACGTAAACGATACGCTATTTCATAATGAATCTACTCCTAGTGACTAAGGTTGTCCATGTTGTTCTTTTCTTGTAAAGTTATCTAAAGAAAGTATGTATGATCCTTGAGTCCTAGTGAATCTCATATTCACAGTATGATGTCCATAATTTTAATAGAATGTGCAACTACCTTACGTCACTCCAAAAGGTTTAGAGTGTGATTTCACTAGTCCAGCATGCATTATATATAGAATCTATTTTACTCTACCGAGCAGCGCTATAGTCGGCCGGGTATGGCACCTATTGTGCAACCATTGATCAGTTGTGTTTACCGAGTTCCACGTGGCCGGGTACGAATTCTACCGAGTCTTATGATGGCCGGGTACGTTTTTACCGAGTCCTCTTTGAGGCCGGGTACGATATGATGATGATAATGCCCACAGAGGCGGATGTTTTTAAAACATTATGTATATAGATGTATCAAGCATTTCATGCCACTATCTCTTAGAGGCACTCAAATGCAACATGTTATATCTCATATATCTCTCTTTACATTACTGTTCTTATTTATGCTTTTATGCCTTACATACTCAGTACTTTATTCGTACTGACATCCCTTTTGTCTGGGGACACTGCATTTTATGTCTGCAGGTCCTGATAGACAGGTTGACAGTGCTCCTAGTAGGCTATCAGCTCAGTGGAAGGTGTTTCTGCACTCCACTTGCTCCGGAGTTGCCTATTTGGTCAGTATGATTGGGATATGTTTTTACTGGTATGGCAGGGCACTGTCCCGACCTATATGAAATTTATGTAGTCTTAGAGGCTTGTAGACAGATGTCAAGTATATGGACACTGCATGTCATATGTGTAAGTTTCTGTGTAATGTTGGGTCATCATGTGTCTAGTATGCACTTATATTTTATTCTTGTTATCTCATGACGGCCCTTTTAGCCCATTACCCATGATAGTATGATAAGAAAGATATGTTATGTTGGTACTCGGTTGAGTAAGGTACCGGGTTCCCATCGCGGCCCATAGGTTGGCTCGTGACAGATATATCTTCGATTGGAGATGAATCGGAGTCGAGACTACGAAGGCAATCTGGAGCACCAGGTAATCCTTGTTTTGAGGGAGTACATGCTTCTTTTCTCGTCTCCGAAAACTAATGTTCTGGGGCTTCAGTTATAGAGCAAAATGGAAGCGTTGGAACGCCTTCAGGGCGAAGTCGGAAAGGTCAATTTCGAATACAGTGCGTTGAAGGAGCAGTTAGGTGTTCATGTTGCAGCCCAAAGGAATGCTTTGTCCAAGGCTTCTGCCCTCAAGGTACAACTCCGCAATGCTCGAGAGAGTAGCTCGATTCAGACGGGAAGGCTTGCCAAGCTCGAGACTGATCTTTTGAACATGAAGGCAGAGGTCGTGGACGCTCGGTCTGAAGTTGAAGAAGTTCGAGCAAAGGCCGATAAGAAAGTGGTTGTTTACTTGAAAGATAATGTCGATGCTCGAGCTGAGCTGAGGGGAGCCTTTGACAGAGAGAGGTGGGGCAATGAGTATGCCCGATGCGGATCTCGGAGGGAGACCCTCGAAGAGATTCATGTTAGGGGCTTTGATTTATCGCAGGAGATAAAGTAGGCCAAGGCGGATGAGATCGACGCCACATTTTTCCTTTCTTCTGGTGCCGATGCTGATATTTAAAGGCCTCCGAGGGAGCAGGTCCGAGTGGCCGTCGAGGGAGATGGTCCCGAGAGTAGACTGGGTTTTTCATTCTTGTCCTTTATATAAAACTCTTGATGGGGGCATTGTAAATGTATATTTTGTAATACATATATATAAAAAATTCTTTGGTATTTCTTATTTGCTTGTGTCTGTCTTTCTTTTTGTTTTGAATTTCTATGGTTGTTGATAAATAGCCCGATGAATTGGACTTCTAAATGAAACCCTTGGGGTTATTTATTGGCCCTGAGACTTTTTAGGCTGGCCCATGGGCTCTTACGCATTAGGTCGGTATGACCTTTAGCATGCCGGCGCTTAGGCTCTTACGCATTGGGTCGGTACAACCTTTAGTGTGACTGGCGCTTGGGCTCTTACGCATTGGGTTGGTACGACCTCTAATATGGTTAACCGTTTAGAGCTCAGTCCTCGAGTCGGGTTTCTACACGAGCTCATCGACTCTTAGGTTTTTTAAATCGTCCCTGAGGCTCTTTAGGCTGGTGCTTAGGCTTTTACGCATTGGGTCGGTACGACCTTTAGTGTGGTTGGCGCTTGGACTCTTATGCATTGGGTCGGTACGACCTCTAACATGGCTATAGTTTTCCCTCGTTAAATACTTTTTGGAGTTTTTGTGTTCGTCCGACTCTTCGATGTCTCAAAAGAACCTCGATTGTGAGCCATTGTGTGACGGTTAATGAGCACCTTGGGAGGTTTCGCTCGAAGGCTGATTGTTTCGAAGCCTTTTTGTTGTTTGGATCTGATATGATCGAAGTTATTTTTATTATGCTGAGGGCAGCCTGATTAACCATTTCTTTTCGAATTATTTAAAGTCATGTGATTTTATGGCAACGGTCAGACGTCTTCGAGTCGCATTAGTTTGGCCGGAGCCTTATAGTCCCCGAGTGAGATAGCCTCGGCGTCTATATCGAGGGTATGACTTTTTAGGGGTCCTACAAGTTTGATATATAGCCTTGACTTTGATATCGGGATTATGCCTTTTTAAGGTCTTACAAATTTGTGAATGCCTTGTCAGTCCCCGAGTGTTCGGGAAATTTCTGGCCCTGGGGCCGTTTCTTGCGATAATAGTGAATTTATTTGGGGCATGAAGTGTTCTGATGATAAAAGATTCTATTTCGATTGCTTGGTACAAGTATACATGTTTTCACCATCGAGGGTTCGATTATTCTACGTAGACACGGTTCATTCGACCGTTTGGTCTTGTACATCATTCTCTTGTCGAGACCCTCTTTACCATATTTTAATTTCTTCGAAGAGGTGATATCCTTGGGGATGCCCTTCAGTATTTGAGGTTGATTGAAGAGAAGCCTTGAATAATTGATGAGTTCTCTTTAGGTAGCATATGGATGTTTCCTCATTGAAAACCTCTTCGGTAAAACCCTTTTGGGATAAAATTCGATATGAGGCAAAAAGAGCGCAACACGTTCTTTAAAACCTAAGGCCTTCGAGCTGGAGGGTGCTTCAATTTCTTTCGATCGAACACCTATGCATAGGTTAGTGTAAAATGTGAAGGAAAGAGGGAAAGGATTGTACCTTAACTGTGGTGCCGTTCAAGCCTCGATATGCTTCAGTTATTTGTTCCGAGGACACTGCATGGTCCTTTACACATTCGTCTTAGGACATACTTTGTGATTGATACTCAGCTGTTTGCTTTTTCTTTGGCCCCTCCGATGTAGAGGGTATCGATGTCGGTGCCACATCGTGCACCGTGAACATCTCTTTTGCTGCGTGCTACTCTTCGTACACTATTTTCACTCCCTTCTTTGTATGAAGCTTCATCATTTGATGAAGGGTTGATAGCACCTGCCTCATACTATGGATCCATGGCCTTCCAAGCAAGTCATTGTATCTCATGTCACCTTCGATGACATGAAACTTGGTATCTTGAATTGTACCGGCTGCGTTGACTGGGAGGATGATTTCCCCTTTCTCGCTCGCCATGTGGAATCCGTTGAGGACTCGAGAGGCGGGCACGATCTGGTCGAGAAATCTGAGTTGCTCTACCACCTCGACCTAATTAAGTTTGCTGAGCTACTTGGATCCACAAGCACACGTTTAATTTGAAATTTATTCAAAACAAAAGAAATTACCAGTGCTTCATTATGAGGTTGAGACAAGGCCTCGATGTCCTCTTCGCTGAATGAAAGAGCATCTTCAGCTATGTAGCTCATAGTTCGCTTTTCCCTGGTGATAGATACTTTTGTTTGCTTGAAAATGGGTCCTGAGGGACGTCGAATCCTCCAATAATCATGTGGATGACGTGTTGTGGTTCTTCTGTTTCATTTTTCTTGTTCGCCTCTCTTTCCCAAAATTGGTTTTTAACTCGGTCGCTAGGGAACTCTCGAAGGTTCCCTTTGCTAATTAGTCGGGCTACCTCTTCCCGAAGTTGTCTGCAATCCTTGGTCCTATGACCGTGAGAGCCGTGATATTCACATATCAAGTTAGGGTTCTTTTGTGAAGGATCTGATAGTACGGTTCTTGGCCACCTAGTGTCTTTGACTTTACCTATAACTGATACGATGTCTGGAACATCAATGTTGAAGTTGTACTCGGATAGCCGGGGTGCCTGTACAGTCCCTGTGTGCCTATCAAACCCTGCTTTGCTCATGAGTCCCTGAGGATTCTAGCCTCGATCCATCCTCCTATCACTTCGAGGTATGTTGTGCCTCGGGATATTTCTTCAATTTTCTATATACGGTTGATACCTTTCTTTGCTTTGCCTCGGCTCTCTCTCTAGAAGCCTTGATTCATTTGCTAAGAGCCTACTGGGATACACCGAGCCTGAGGGGGCTTCTAATTTGTCATCCTCGACTCTGATCTTAAACTGATACCTGTTGTGTATATCCGCCCAAACCACGGCGGGATACTCGATTAAGTTTTGCTTCAGCTGTTTTGAAGCTATCGAGCTTCGTTCATTCAAGCCCTGAATGAAGGCTTGCACTGCCCAATCATCGGAGACCGGTGGTAATTCCATTCGTTCCAATTTGAAGCGGGATATGAACTCCCTTAACATCTCATTCTCTCTTTCTTTCATTTTGAAGACGTCAGATTTCCTCGTAGCAACCTTGATGGTACTAGAATGTGCGTTCACAAAAGAGTATGCCATCATGGAAAATGAATCTATCGAGTTAGGGCAGGTTATGATACCACATCATGGCCCCTTTGGACAGCATTTCTCCAAATTTCAATAAGACGGATTCAATCTCGTCATCTTTTAAGTGGTTCCCTTTCACAGCACAAGTGTAAGCGGTAATGTGCTCATTGGGGTCCGAGGTCCCGTTGTACTTCGGGAAATTGGGCATTCTGAATTTCTTCAAGATGGGTTTCGGAGCCATACTTGATGGGAATGGCTTTTGCACGAACTTAATCTATAACCTTCAAAATTGGGGGTTCGCCCGGGATATGATCGACCCTCGAGTTGTAGGTCTCCACCTTTTTGTTGTTAGCTTCTATCTTCTATTCACCTGATCAATCCTCTTTGCGAGGTCCTCGAGCATCTTCATAATAGCGGGGTCGGCTGCTGACCCGTTATTGCTCAACCTTTCTGGTTCTTGCTTGACTTGCGGAGCCGTTTCTGGTGGTGTTGTGCTTGGAGTTTCTTATGTCTTTGTAGCTGAGCAATAGCCACTTGTTGTGCTTGCAACATCTCAAAAATGAATGGAAGGCTAACTTCTCTTTCCTTTTGAGCTGGGGCTCTCTATGCTTCATGTTAGTCTCCTTCGAACACTCTTTCGTCTGTATGAGAGCTTACATCGACATGTTGAGTGTTGCGTGAGCCTTCATCAATGAGGATTTGTACTGGTGCCCTTTCAGGGTTTTGCGGTGGTAAACCGGCACCTGAAGCAGCTGCACCGTTCTCTCCATGATCCTCAGGACCGTTGTTCTTATGTGCATTTACTAAGTTAGACATTTTTTGACCTGAAATTGAAGATTCTTGGACAAGAAAAAGTGTAAAGAATAACTTGTGCTTTTAGAAAACCAGCACTAAAAGAAACACTATTATTTTTAGCCCCACGGTGGGAGCCAAACCGTTTACTGTGAAAATGGTAATTACAATTATATCTGATTTTGTGGTTCTAAAAATATGTGATTTATTCTAACACTAGTTATTTAGGAAATAGATGCTAAGTGAGAGTTAAGAAAAATGAGATAAGAGCAAAGGGTATTGTAATTGTGCAAACCGAGTAGTTATGAGACGAGGTCTCGAGCTGGTCGAAATAGGGCTTTGAGGTTGAGCTCGAGATCTTGATAGAGTCTCGAGTTGGTCGAAGAAAGGCCTCGAGGTAGAGCCCGAGAGCTTGATAGAGGGCGATCGATGAAGATATAACAGTATTGAGGGCCTCGAAGATGGCCTCTTTATGATCAATAATGAGTAGTAAGTGAAGAACAATTAATGAACACAATAAATGAAAGGCAATATATCAATGGAGCAATTGTAGAGAATGTTTGAGTTAGAGAGCAGAGAATGTTGTTGTTCTTGTATTAAATATCATGTGTGTTACAAAGTGACAAGGGTCCCCTATATATAAGAGGGGGAATCCCAACATAGTACATGTGTAATTGTTACAAGGAAATGCATCTGGTACAGCTGTTTAATGTCTCGGTACGAACTTGTACTATGTTTGCAGACTTGGTTAACTTTAACCACGTGCCTTTTGGGAATTTCCCACTTTTCCGTGATGTTCATCGATCTACACTGTCCCGAGGTCGAGCGTGGAGAATCCACGACATACTTTCTCGATGTTAAACCTCGGACTATGCTTCGAGCCTTCTGAAGACGGGCTATGGAATGCCATAATGATCATAAAATAGGGTTCTCCGATTTTAGCCGTATACAACTTTATTCCTACATTCAGCGTCACAAAGATTATCTTTAGCCCTTTTTAATTCCCTTTCAAGCTTATCCAGTAGATCACTCATTTTTCCCTTACCATGTATATCAGGAGACTTCTCATTTTTAGAAGTGAGCTCAAGAACCTGGTTCTTAAGGCCTTTGACCTTTCCATTTAGATTAGCTTTGTCAGATTCAAGCTCTTTGAGATCAAGTTTGACACATGAAAGATTGCTTATTAACTAATCATTTCAAGCACTCATTTTATTCATTTCACTCATCATGGTCACAATTATGTCCATCAGTTTTTTTTAAACATAACAATAATGTTTTTCCTTTAAGTTAGAGATACTTACCTGATTTGTTTCATTTTCAATTTCTGAATCACACATGGCCATCATTCCAATCACTTCTTCTTCTGTTTGGATTTGTTCAATGATAATTAGTGACACTTCGATGATTTCATCTCCAAAGACATCTTCCAAGCTCCATATATCATGCGAGAGATACATGAGGATGCTTTGTAGATAATATATCTAGGCAAGCTTATGTAAAGCAGGTCTTTGCTTTAGCTTTTTTCTGTACTAGTTGATGATCTTGATCATCATATTCCTCTTCTCTCTTGTTGCACTTGTTACCTTCACCATTCATTTTGGTTGGGAGAATTAGTCCATAAAACTGATAATTACCCACAGGTCAAAGTTGGTGGCCTAAAGGAACATTTCCATATGTAACTTCCATTCATGAAAGTGATGTCCATAAAATAGAGGAGGTCTTCCAATGTGCATTCTAAGTTGTACTAGATCCTCTAACTCCACTCCCTAATGTTCATCAATTACAACATAGAGACTTATAGTCTCATCCGACTTTTCTTTCTCTTTATCACTTCCAAGGTCCTCTTATGCTTCCGAGAAGGCCTGCTTTATTGCTTCAGTGAATCCTTTATCTAGTATTTTTCCTTTGTCGGAACCTTTTTCTCTCATCTTTTCCCGTTTCTCCTTTTCAGATCGTTCTTTCCTCCACTCAGTTCCCACATTGGGCAGTCTTGACCATGTGATCGAGCTTGCTACACTTGTAGCACCCATCATAATTAGCTTTATTAATCTACTTAGGCTTACCGTTGGTCTCTCTTAGATGCATTTTTGGAGTTCTTCATGAACCTCTTGAACTTAGCAAATACTGCTAGGTCAGGATCATCACTGTCAGATTCCTCTTCCTCGGACACTTTAAGGACCAAGGCCTTATCCCTCATTGACTCTTCCTTTCACAGTTCTATCTTTCTCATTTCATGAGTCTTTAAGTTTACAACCAACTCATCAAGTAAGATTTTGTCTGTCTCCTTGGCTTCCCGGATTGCTATGACTTTTGATTCCCATGAAGCTGGAAGGAATCTTAGAAATTTGCTGACAAAATCTTCTAAGATAAACACCTTTCCAAGTGATTTTAGTTCATTAGTTATTATGGTAAACCTAGTCATCATCTCCTGGATGGGCTCAGACTCCTTCATTGAGAAGAGCTCATATTTATCATAAGTAGTTCTATCCTTGATCTCTCCACTTGGTTTTTTCCTTCATGAGCAGTTTGGAGTGCATCCCATATCTCCTTCGCATTAGAGAACGTAGAAATTTTATTTTACTCATCAAGTCAAATTCCGCATATAAGGATTTTCTTAGCCTTTGCATTCTTCTCCATCATTCTAAAATTTGTTGCCACAAATTCAGAGGGTTCCTTTGAAACTGTTTCATTTTATGCATTTTGGTTAGTAGGAGTCAATGGACCTTGGTTCACTATAGTCCATAGTTCATAGTCTTCAGCTTCCAAGAAATCTTCCATTCTTACTTTCCACCAACTGTAATATTATCCATTGAACACAGATGGTCTAGTAGTTGATTGTCCTTCATTAATTTCGGGTGGAGTGCTCATCTTGCTTCCAAGATCTCTCTAGGTGTTAGATGTGTGTGTGAGAGAACTTTCTCTGATACCACTTGTTAGCTTGAGTACCCGTATAAATTACTAAAGAATTTAGTTCTTTTCTGTGTTCCTTAAACGTGAAGTAAAATAAGCAGTAAAGTAAACACAACGATTTTTACGTGGAAAATCACCTGGCTCAAAAGGTGCAAGAACCACGACCTACTGCGTAGGGTTTTCAAGTTCAACTCCACTAGAACAATGAGCCAAAATATATCAATTAAAAGACTATAATTCAATACTCTCTAGTACTCCTACTACGACTATTTGACTCACAAGTTACTCTAACTTGTAAAGCAAACACTCACTCCAACGCACTAACTATTTGTGACACTTTGATTATAATTCAATTTCCTAAAACATATTCACTAGACTGACTCAATAACAACACAACCTTGGTACTCGACTAAAGTGTATAAAATGTAGTTCTTCAGTTGATGTGTGAAAGGATAATCTCAGAAGTCCAACATATATAGTATTTAAATGTCTGGACTTCAAGATCTTCTAGGAGTCCTATGCCTAGTAAGCTTCTTGTTTGATAAGAATCCTACTGTTCCAAGGACTCTACAAGTTTTTGGACTCTTGTCTCTTACTGATTTATCTGTATCTTCTTGTGCAACAACCCTTGTCACATGTAGCAACCTTCTTCTACCAAACTCGGACCTGGGTAACTTTGAGATAAAGTTACTATCTTCCACAAACGTTCAATTATCAACCTGAGGAGCTGGTCCTTTACCCTGAGGAGCTAGTTCATATAATAGTTAAGCAGCTATGTTGAGGACCTGATTCTTCGAACATTGCATCTAAACAAACTTTTTTAATTATCAAAATCTCAATATTCAACAATCCTTGTGTGCAACCTTCCCTCGTTTTCATCCTTCAATGATCCACACATAAAAATGACACAATTAAGCCCAAAATTCACACATGTTATCATTAAAACATAAAAATGTATGTCCAGTAATCCACTACGAATATACATTTGTAGCCACTTATCACTCAAGCTTAAATCGGCCACAAAGTCCACTAAAACTTGTGATTTTATGGCTATGTCGGGTTGATAAATAATATGGTATTCACTAAGTTAGACTACCCATTTGGCAAGTCAGCCTGAGAGTTCTTATTTATGCAAATATATTTAGCAATGGAGAAGTCGTAACAACAGAGATGAGATGACATTAAAAGTATGGTCTAGGTTTCTGGTAGCCATTATTAATTCTAAAGCTAATTTGTTAACGGGTGATTGTGTTCCTTTATCTTCCCGAGCTAAAATTTCACCCACATAAACTTTTGAGACTGCAAGATACACCAATAATCAGTTTTCTTCTTGTAGTTTTGAAAGTAATGGCGGGTTGGATAAGTACTTTTTCAAGTCCCTCAATGCTTGTTGACACTGCGGTTTACTCAAAATTCTTTTGTTTCTCCAGCAACGAGAAAAATTTGAAACTTCTTTCTGAGATCTTGATGTGAATCTTCCCATAGCTGCTATTTTTCATGTAAATCTTTTCACTTCTTTCCTACTTCTGATAATTTTTGGAATTTCTTCGATGGCCTTAATTTGAGCTGGATTACTTTCGATAATCTCGAATGACTATTTTTTTGGTTCAAATTCCTGTTATATATTCGGAGGATGGCGAATGCTTCTTTCAAATGCTCCAGATGATAATCAAATTGGATCAATTTAAAAGAATATCATCAATATACACCTCTATCGTCTTTCTCAAACACTCTTCAAACATAATAGTTACAAAACATTGGTACATAGCCCCGGTATTTTTGAGTTTGAAAGGCATGACTTTCTAGTAATAATTCTCTATGTCTGCAATAAAAGAAATTTTTCTTGATCTTCCAGTCAATATTAATATGATTGTACCCGGAGTAGGTATCTAAAAAACTTAAAAGCTCATGACTGGTAGTAGAATCTGTTAGTTGATCAATATGTGGTAAGGGGAAAGAATCTGTAGGGCATTCTTTATTTAAATTAGTATAGTCTACAGATATTCCACTTCACCATCATTTTTTGGTACTATAACGGCATTTGCTAACCAATCCATGTACTTTACCTCTCGTATCGATTCAATCTTCAAAAGTTTGTTGACTTTTTCTTCTATAAACTGGTTAGAAAGATCCATGCTTTCTTTATTTTTCTTAACAGCTATGCATGACAGATTTACATTAAGCTTGTGTGTCATCACTTCGGGTGGAATAGGTGTCATATCCACATGCTATCAAGAAAAATAATCAGCGTAGCTCGTAAGAGTTTAATCAACTTACGCTTCTGCTATGGTTTAAGTCCCTGTAACAACTCGGCCGGTTGTTTTAAGAGTATTATCCCCGATTCCCTATTTAATGCTTCCTCTGTTTCATTTTATGCTTATGTTACTTGCCGAGAGGATTTATTTTTGGTTTTGGAGTGAAATGGGACACTTAGTCTCTAAAACGAAAGCTTAAGTTCTAGAATTTTTACCGTAGTTGGAATTGTATGAAGACAACTCCGGAATGGAGTTTCATTGGTTTTGTTAGCTTCATTGGGTGATTTTGGACTTAGGAGTGCCTCAATATTGTGAATTGGAGGTCCGTAGTTGAATAAGGCTTGAAATGGCGAAAGTTGTATTTTTGGGAAGCTTAACCGGGAGTGGACTTTTTGATATCAGGGTCAAATTCCAATTCCGGAAGTTGGAGTAGGTCTATAATGTCAAATGTGACTTGTGTGCAAAATTTAAGGTCAATCGGACGTGTATTGATAGGTTTCGGCATCGTTTGTAGATGTTTGAAGTTGTAAAGTTCATTAAGCTTGAATGGGGGTGAGATTCATGTTTTTAGCATTGTTTGATGTGATTTGAAGGCTCGACTAAGTTTGTATGATGTTTTAGGAACGGTTGGTGTAATTGGTTGAGGTCTCGAGGGCCTCGGGTTGGTTTCGGGTGGTTAACGCATCAGTTTAGACCTAGTGTTACAGCTGAAGGTTTAGCAATTGCGGGTGTCTGGTTTCCTTCTACGCATTTGTGAAGGTTCTCCCGCGTCCGCATAGAGGAGTTTGAGTGTTTCTACATATTTTCCTTCGCATTCGCGATGTAGGTTCCATGTTCGCAAAGAACTAAGGTCTTAGGTCTACGCGTTCGCGATAAGGACCTCGCGTTCGCGTAGAGGAGCTGGTTTGATGGTCACTAGGCTTTTTAGCCTATGCGATCACGAGGTGGATCACGCGTTCGCGAAGGATCAAGAAGGCGAGGCTCCGCGTTCGCGACTGTGTGATCACGTTCGCGTAAGAGGGAAGTTGTTTTTTGTGCTTCGCGAATGCGAGGCACATTCCGCATTCGCGAAGAAGAAAAGACTTGGGCAGACTTTAAATTTCAAAATCGAGGGGTTTTATCCCATTTTCATTTTGAGACCTAGAGGGATCGGATTGAGGAGAAAATTCATGGTTTTTTCAGAGGAAACTATTGGGTAATGATTCTTGACTCGTTTTTGGTTATATTCCACTAATTTATCGTTAATTTCATCATTTAATTAAAGCTTTGGGTTGAGAAATTTGTGGGAAAAGTTGGAAAGTTCTTCAATCGGATTTTAGATTTTGATTGAGATTGTATCGGATTTGAGTAACTTTGGTATGGAAGAACTCGTGGTTGAATGGAAGTTCATATTTTGTGACTTTTACATGATTCTGAGACGTGGGACCAGGTCAACTTTTTGGGATGATTTTATAAATTCTTCTTAAAGTCTTGATTTCTTTAATTATATTAATTTCTTATAGGTATATTTTTAATATGTAATTACTTTTGACTAGATTTGGACCATTCGGAGTAGAAAAGTCGAGGAAAATGCATACTACTTGATTGATTGAGCGAGATTTGAGGTAAGTGGCTTGTCTAACTTTTTTTGGGGAAATCCCCTTAGGATTTGGCATTTGTTGTAACAATCTATTACATGTGAGCGTCGTGTACGCGAGGTTACGAGTACGTACACCGGCTAAATATGAAAATTTTGATTCTTGCCGAGTTGTCTTCTCTTAACTTCCTTAACTGAGTTGCCTTAGTATATGTAGTGATCATGTTTAGCCTAGTATCGCATAATGAAATATGTGCAACATGCTTTGTTGAAATACCTACTCCCTTAACTTGAATTAACTCTTTAATTGTAAGATTTCTTGCTGTAAATTCGTTGTTCCTTCGGTTATCTGCTGCATATTTACTTTGATACTACGAGGCGGTTCCTGGGGAGATCCCCTTATATTGCATATTTACTTTTGGGACTATGAGGCAGTTCCTCGGGAAATCCCCCTGTACTGCATATTTACTTTTAGGACTACGAGGTGGTTCCTTGGGAGATCACCTGTATTACGTATTTACTTTTGGGACTAGAGGCGGTACTGTATTGGTAAAAAAAGAGTTTCACACGTATGATAATTCTTGATGACTCAGCCGGCTACGTGGACCAACGAAAACATGACAGCTGGACATAATTCTATAAAGTGGTGCGAAGCAAAGAGACACGACTCAATAAACCTACGGAGTAATCAGCTACGAGAAACTCAACCTGATTGAGACAAGGAAGAGACACGGTCAGAATGAATCCGGACAATGTTACGGGCAGATTCAGAGACCCTCAATTAATGACTCACGCGTTACACAACCTTCATGCAACAATTAGGGTCATTCTATGTAACGTCCCATTAATGTAATAATTAGTCATTAATGAGAGATCATTGTAAAAGGTAGACGTTGTATTAAAAAATTCCCTATATAATGGAATAAAATATAACTTGTAAGGGCATCTGAACTACGAATACAATACATTTTACTTTTCTCTGCATCATATTATTGTCTATTTACTTACTCCTTTTTATTTATTATTATTTCCTGGATTATTAAAAACCCGTGTTCATCCTAAAAATAGCTTTGGTCAAAGGATCTTATTCTTTGGTTAAACAAATTGGTTCCATTACCGGGAAGTCTGATAATCTTTGTTTGCTTTTCAAGCGATATCCTCTGAACTATGCCGAACTCCAACGAAAACAACCAGCAGAGAAATGGAACCCCGGTTCCATCACCTATAGGAACCCCCACGTGGTTCAAGGGAACAATCCCCTGAAAGATCCAATAACAACAACGATAATGATGATCAAACGGTAGAATAAGATCGGGTAAAGCAAATGATTGCAGAGTATGTGGGCTAATCTTTGCAAGAATTTGCAAGGGGATTAATGTTTAACCAAAGAATTAGATCCTTTGACTAAAGCTATTTCTAGGATGAACACGGGTTACTGATAATCAAGAAAATAGAGAAAAATGAAAAATAGACAATATTGCAAAAATATAGAAAAGCAAAGTAAATTGTATTCGAGAATCAGATGCCTTTACAAGCTGTATTCCCCTCCCTTATATAAGAGATTCCTTGATATAACGTACAACTCTTGATATAGTTTCTCATTAATGACTAATTATGAAATTAATGAGGCGTTACAAAGGATAACAATAATTGGGGTACGGTTACATAACGTTCGAGTAATCAATTGTGGGTTCTTGAATCTGCCCGTAGCTTTGTCTAGATTCATTCTGACCGTGCCCCTTCCCTATTTTGATCAGGTTGAGTTTCCCGTGACTGATAAGCTCGAGGGTTTAATGAATCGTGCCTCTTTGTTCCGTACCTCTTCAAAGAATCACATCCAGTTGTCGCGTTCTCCTGTGTCCACGTAACTGGATGAGTTGTCAAAAGCTGGCTTATGTGTGAAATTCTTTTTTACCAATACAGATAGTCCCCCCACTTACCATATGTTTATCGATTAATATTTGGTAAATGGATATACTAATATGGAGGAAATATTTTTCCGCCGCTTTTCCTCGAAACATTGTATCCTTCTCTGTACCATAGGCGTCGTTTGTCACTTCCATTTAATGCTCATACCATGTGTCCTTTTCGGATTGGTTCTGCATTTACTCGGCACCTTTTAGGGCTGTTTGCGGTTGTGTCAGTCCCGAAGTGACATCTTCAATTATGACTTTTCATCATTATTTTTTTTTTCCATGTTTGACGGTTGTCCTCAAGTATAAATACCCTTCTTCTTTTCTTTGCTTCCACGAAACACTTTCTAACTTTGTCTTTTGTAAAGAATATTTTTCTTGCCTTTGTAAACATGTCTTCTTCAAACCAACCTCAGGGAGTTATAGATATTGAGAATTTAACGTCATCTTCTGCTCGAACTAGGAGTCGGAGGGGTGGTCGACTTAGGAGTCTAGGATCCACTCCTTCGAAGGCTCCTCTTCTTCTCAGATAGTTCCCTATCCTTCCACTAGGACTCTAGTTTCTCCGAGGTTTAGTGCTTCAGGTGAACGCCTTCGTGAACTTGGAGTTGATGAAATTGTCCCTGCTGAGTTTGTCTTTGCTAGAGATAATCAAGTTCTTGTAGACCAATCTTCCTCCCTTGAGAGTGTCGAAAGGTATCCAACCCTTATAACTGAGGGTCAGATTTCCCTTGTTTGAGGGAGTGTTTTTGGAAGTCTGATTTCCCTGTCTACATTCGTAATAGTAATCAAAGAATAACGTCTTACAAGACGGGATATTCTTTTGTTTATACGTACCCTTTCACTCTAGGGTTTAGACCTCCCATTGACCCAGTCATAATTGAATTTTGCCGCTTTTTCAATATCTGCTTAGGACAAGTTAGTCCGCTTGTGTGGCGAGTTGTTGCATGTCTTAGGAGTTTAGCTTCTTTAGCCTCGGTTCCTTTTTCTTTCAACCATCTTATTCATCTCTACTCTCATTCTTTGTTTCGTGAAGGGGTTTTTACTCTTACTGCTAGGAGCAAAAGAGTGTTATTAACCCCTGGAGATGATAAGGATAGGGGTTGGTACCTCTAGTATGTTGTTGTAACCACTGTGGGTTTAGTGGGTGAAGAAAATCTTCCCTTCCCTGAGAAGTGGAATCATGCACGTGAGTATGCTTTAGCTTACATCTATTTACTTTTTCTCTTTCTCACTTGAGATGTTTTACTAACACCGTATCTGTTTCTTCTTCTCTCAACAATCATGGATACTGTTGAGAATGTCTCCGGTATCCGTGATTGGATAGAAAAATTGTTGTCCGTTGCTTCTTTAGAAGACAAATCTTGGAAGTACCTCACTGGGAGGTATGGTTGGCATGTAAAGACCCATGGTAAGTGAAGATTTTGTTCTTGCTTCTTTCCTTACTCGAGTCTCTTCTTTCTTTGTCGCTTAACTTTTTCCCTTTTGATAGGGTTCTCTGCTCGTGGGGTGTCTGCTTCATCTATCCCGAATATGTCTTTGACTCAGGCCCAAGAAATTATTGTTGGTTCATCTTCCTCTAAGAAGAATATTAGTGAGTCTCATTCCGTAGAAGAAGAAGAAGAAGAAGAAGAAGAAGGTGCTTTAGTACACAGGCCACGGAGAAGGCGGGTGGTTTCAGATGATGAGTTTACACCCATGAGTTTACACCTTTGACCTTGACTTCCATGTCTGTGGTTGAGCCCTCTACCCTTGAAGATGTTTCACATTACCCCATTCATAAGTCTGTGGATTTCCTGTTCCATGAAGGTTCCGACCTTGCTCCTGACGATGTCCCGTTGGCTGCTGTCTTTCCTACTTCTTTAAGAGAAGTTGTCTCATCTGCTCCTTTGGCTATCACGGCTTCTGTTGTTGCTTTATCTATGGCTTCCTAAACTCTTCAATCCTCCGTGCCAGCTGTTTTACCCATGGCTTCTCCTGCTCCTCAGCCCTCCGTGCATGTTAATGTTTCATCTCTGCCTGCTTCCATGCCTTCCGCTAGGGAAGTAGGGTCTTCCAGTAGAGAGATGAGGCAGGTGGTAATAGAGGCTCCAGCTGAGGGGAATATTTTCGAGAAAATAGATGAGCCTAAGTGTGGCTCAAGCCTTTGATAGGACCCTCTGAGAAAGCCAAGCTAGCCAGCTACGGTGCTTTTACATGGGCCAATGAGGTCGTGCATACTTCTTTGAAGGTATGATGCAGGTTATCCTCTTTCATTTTCGTATATGAAATTTACCATATCTGATTGGTTTATTTCTTGTAGATTAATTTTATAAACATGGAGCTCATGAAGAGGATCTCAAACACGGACCAGGAGACAAAAGAGTTGCAGGCTGATGCTGATAATGAGAAAGAACATTATGATAGCCTAAGGATTGACATGGATTCCTTAGAAGAGGAAATGAGTACCTTGAAGCGGCAGATGAGGCTCATGGCAGCAGAACTGGCAGTAGAGAAGGCTTCTTCCAGTCAGGCTGATAAAGACAAGAGTGTTCTGGAGTCCTCGTTTGCTGAGCAGCTGTCCCGCGCCTCAGAAAAGATTAGAGACTTGAAAAACTTGTTGGGGAAGAAGGAGGAATACTCAGGCGAGCTCATGCAATCACTCACTCATACTCAAGAGGACCTTCTTAAGGTTTTATATAAAGCTCAAACTCTAGAGGAGTCGATTGTACTGTTAAGGGCCACCGATTAAGCTGCGGAAGCAAAGAAAGATGGATTGAGAGCTGAGCTTCAAATATGGGCAAGGGATTATGAAGATCTTGAAGAGGTGGCTGCTGTTGACGTGAGCTGGGCATATATGAAGTCATGCCTTGAAACATTGACGAAAATGAGTCAAGAGGGTTTCGACCTTAGTGCTGAAATATCTAAAACTAAGGAAGCCATGGAGAAGGCTCAACAAGGTCATAACCTTTCTTCACCTGATGGTGAGACTCCAGCCGCACATTCCTCTTCATCCCTAGTTTCTCCCGCTCCTTCTGCCAGTGAAGTCAATCCCCCTCTTTTTTTTCTTTGTCTCAATTGGTGGTTACCTCCAGTCCCATCGGGGGTAAATTTGGATTTCTTTAAAGTCCCCAAATGACAACTTAGGGGCACCTCAATGTATATAAAAATTTTATACGGCTAAGTATAAGTTAATACTAATTTTTTGACTTAGTCGTTTTAATATATTAATGTTATTATGACTTTTGTTGAGTTTCTGTTTCACTCTTTAAGTCTTTTGTATGCTTTATTTCTGAGTTTTGCATGTAGAATGCTTTAGATTACTCGTACATTTTTGTAATAGGCACGGTGTCATATTAAATGTGTGCCCTTTTGTAGTAGGCATAATTTATGGAAGAGGTCCCTTTATAACATGAAGAAGACGTCTCAACTTCATGATAATGCAATAGAGTGATAAGAATTTTTCACATGTTTAAGAATGTTTCCAAGGAAATTTTTTTGTTTGAACATCCATGACATTTTACATGTGTTTGATTATCGTCTAAAACTCATGATGCAACTGTTTTTGTTTAACAGATTTGATATACTCTTGTATTTCGTAACTGTTTTTCGTAGGTAACAGTTTTTCGATATTAATACAAGGGAACAACTGTTTTTTACTAGTAACAGTTTTTAAAAAGATTGGAGTTTTTACCCATAACTGTTTTCGTTGGAAACAGTTTTCTAATAAGATTGGGGTTTTTACCCGCAACTGTTTTCGTTGGAAACAGTTTTCTAATAAGATTGGGGTTTTTACCCGCAACTGTTTTCGTTGGAAACAGTTTTCTAATAAGTACGAGGGAAATGTTTTCTTATTCATATTTGTTTTATTTGATAACAGTTTTTTGAAAAAATACAAGGATTTATACCTTTCATCCGTAACTGTTTTATTTGATAATAGTTTTTTGAATGAGTACACTGATGATGATCTTTTACCCCTATCTGTTTTTGTTACAACAGCTTTGAATAAGTATAAAGATATACATTTCTTTCTCGTGACTAATATTTTTCCTTTCAACCTGAATATGTTCGAAGGTTTTGGCTTTTTGCGTTAGGCTTTGTATTTGGATAACTCTTTTGATCTCTTTCGATTCTGCTCGTATTACTTGTCTCGTTGGGTAGATGGGTCTTCAGGCTCGAGCTTTTGACTTTCTGATAGTCTTCTTGCTTCGTCTTAGCCTTCCATACTGTATAGCCCCCCAAGTGTTTGAGCTTTGAAGAATGAGATCTAGAGCACTTGATTATTCCTTCCTTGAGGTCCTTTTCCTGAAAAGGAAAAACATTCCGGACTCGAATGTATATAGTTTTTTAGATGATGACTGCTTAACCCTTTAAAATGTCCATCAGAAAGTGTAACCCTAGACCGGGAATTGTGTTATTTCCTTGCGTCTTTGCAATTCTAATATCATCATCTGGTGATAGGTTAGATTTATGCCTATCATCTAAAAAAGTTAGTAAAATTTTTAAATGCTCAAAATAAAATCGAATGTGTGATACCTGACGGTGGGTATTCTTTCCTTAGACGTAATACTTCTTTAGGTGGATGGCATTCCAGCTTGTTGGTAGAACTCCGCCATCCATAGCTTCCAACTCATAGGCGCCTTTCCCAACTGTGCCTCAAATTTTGTAAGGTCCTTCCCAATTTGAATTTTGCTTTCCTGTGCCTGCTTCTTTCGTTGATTGAAAAAAAAATTTGAGGACGAAGTCCCCAATCTTGAAGTACCTGGGATGAGCTTTACGGTTGTAATAATGCTCTATGATTTGTTTTTGAGCTGCCATCCGTATCACTGCTGCTTCTCTCTGTGGTTCGAGCAACTCCAGATTGGTCCTCAATTCGTCGTTTTTTTCTCCCTCCATGGATGTTGAGAACCTTATGCTTGGTTCGCCAATCTCCATAGGTATTAAGGCTTTTGAGCCATAAACAAGTGCGAACGGGGTTTCTCCCGTGGCTATTTTTAAAGCTGTTCTGTATGCCCATAATACCGCTGGTAACTCATCAGGCCAGTTTCCTTTGGCTTTATCCAACCGCTTCTTTAGATTGTTGATGATGACCTTATTCATTAATTCAACCTGACCATAAGCCACGGGGTGGTATGGTGTTGAAGTGATCCGTTTGATTTGCCAGCTTTCGAAGAATTTTTTGATTTGGGAGCCTATGAATTGTGGGCCATTATCGCACACGATCTCCTTTGGTATTCCAAAGCGGCATATTATGTTTCTCCATAAGAAGCTTTTAACTTCCTTTTCTTGCACTTGTTTGAACGCTTCTGCCTCTACCCATTTTGTAAAATAGTCGGTTAGCATGAGCAAAAATCGTACATGTCCTTTAGCTGTGGGAAGAGGTCCCACAATGTCCATACCCCATTTTATGAAAGGCCATGGGGATATTATTGGATGCAATAATTCCGCTGGTCGCTGCATGTTATTGGAAAACCTTTGGCACATGTCACATTTGGATACGAAGTTTTCGGCTTCTTATTCCATCTAGGCCAATAGTATCCAGCTTTGATTAGGTTTTCACTAAGGATCTCGCCCCTGAGTGATTTCCACATGGTCCTTCGTGGACTTCTTTCATCACAAATTCCGTTTGGTTAGGTCCGAGGCATTTAGCTAGGGGTCCTCCGAACATCTTGCGATAAAGCGAGTTGCGAATAAGGCAGTACCGTGCAGCTTTGCGGCGAAGTGCTTGAGCTGCTTTCCTGTCTTCAGGTACGGTGTCATTCTGCAAAAAACTAAGAATTTCGTTTCTCCAGTCCTAGGTTAAGTTGTTGAAAGTTACCTCATTCATGTCCTGGTCGATCATTGAATGAAATACTTGGACGACAATTGCATTGTCTTTGTTTGTTACTTCCGTGACTGCTGTGAGGTTAGCTAATGCATCTGCTTCTGCATTTTCCTCTCTAGGTATTTGCATTACCTTCCATGTTTTGAATTGTCTCACGAGCTCTCGTGCTTTTTCAAGATACTGTTGCATTCTAGTCTCTCGAGCGATGTAAGTCCCCTGTATCTGATTTACTACCAGTTGGGAGTCGCTGTTGATCACAATTTGCTCGATTGAAAGCTCCCGTGCGAGTTCAAGCCCTGCAATAACAGCTTCATACTTTTCTTCATTGTTAGTTATAGGATAACACTTGATAGCTTGCTATGTCTTTTCACCCGTGGGTGATATTAAGACTATGCCTAAGCCGGCACCTTCTATATTTGAGGAACCATCGGTGAATAGGGTCCATAGGTCTGGATTAGCACCGTTAAAAAGTTGTAACTCTTTCTCTACTTCAGGAACAATGATATTACTAAAGTCAGCAACAAAATCATCTAGTATTTGAGACTTAATTACAGTCCTAGGCTGATAGATTATTTCATGCTCACTTAATTCTATGGCCCACTTGGCTAATCTCCATGACAATTCCTGTTTATGCAGAGTATTTCTTAAAGGATATGAAGTCACGACGGTGATTGGGTGGCATTGAAAATATGGTCATAATTTTCTAGATGCCATTATTAAAGCTAAGGCTAACTTTTCCAGATGTGGATATCTACTCTCAGCATCTAGAAAAGTTTTACTAACATAATAGATAGGTGATTGTTTACCTTTTTCTTCTCTTACCAGTACTGCACTTACAGCAATTTCTGAGACAGCCAGGTAGATGTAAAATCTTTCCCCTTCTTTTGGCTTTGAAAGCAGTGATGGTTTCGATAGATAAATCTTCAGATTCTTGAGGGCTTGCTGACATTCTTCAGTCCATTCGAACTGATTCTGCTTTTTGAGAACTGAGAAGAATTTAAAAAAAGTGTCGGAAGACTTAGAAATAAATCTTCCCAAAGCTGCTATTCTCCCTGTTAGTCTTTGAACTTACTTTTTATTCGTTAAAATATCAGGTATTTCTTATATAGCTTTAATTTGAGCGGGATTTACCACTATTCCTCTGTTCGATACGAGGAAACCCAAAAATTTACCTGATTGCACTCCAAAAGCGCATTTCTCTGTATTTTGCTTCATATTATACTTGCGTAAAATATCAAAAGTAGTAGAGAGATGCTGGAAATGGTCTTGTGCATGTGTTGATTTTACCAACATATCATCAATATAGACTTCCATCATCTTTCCAAGATCTTCTTGGAACATTTTAGTCACTAGCCTTTGATAGGTGGCTCCAGCATTTTTCAAGCCAAAAGGCATAACTTTATAACAGTAAGTCCCTCTGTTTGTAATGAAGGAAGTTTTTTCCTCATCTGAGGGATTCATTTTAATCTAATTATAACCAGAATATGCATCTGTGAAGCTTAATAATTCATGACCTGTTGTGGCATCAATCATTTGATCTATATATGGAAATGGGAATGAATCTTTGGGGCATGCTTTATTAAATCAGTATAATCTACGCATACTCTCCATTTTTCATTCTTTTTAGGTACTACCACGATGTTCGCTAGCCAGTTAGGGTACGTTACCTCTCGTATCGAACTGATCTTCAAGAGTTTCTGTACCTCTTCGTCGATCACTTGGTTCATGAATGGTCCTTGCTTTCTTTTCTTCTATTTAACAGGTACGAAGGATAGATCTTCATTTAGTTTATGATTCATCACTTCTGTTGGGATGCCTGTCATATCTGAGTGGGACCACGCAAAGCAGTCTGCTTTAGCCTTTAAATAATCAATTAACTTACCTCTTCGACCGGGGCCCAACCTCGTGCCTATATACACTTTTTGTTCCGGCTTTTGTTCAGATAATGGAACAACTTCGAGCTCCTCCGTAGTTGTTTTGATGTGCTCATCTTCCTCCGGTTCATGAATGATGTCCGATCTGGAATCTGCATCTGTGTGTTCTAATGCACCTTCCGTGGTAACTTGATTAACCTTCTCGTAAGTATTTTCTCTCGTACCTGTTTCAACAATAATACCTTCCGTACCTATTTGGGTAGTAATTTCTTCCATGCCTGTTTGGGCGGTGTTACCCACTTGGGGGATTCTCTTATCTCGTAATTCTTCCACCTCTATTTTCTTTTTGTAGTGTACCACAGAGTTTATATTTCTTACGGTCTGCTGATCGCCTCTAATTTGGTTAATTCCCCATTCAGAGGAGAATTTAATTACTTGATGCAAGGTGGAGGGTATTGCTTTCATGTTGTGCATCCATGGCCTTCCCACGATCACGTTATAAGCCATGTCAGTATCGATGACTTGGAACCTGGTA
>ML356993.1:45548-69716 GCA_005239505.1 Nicotiana paniculata | reverse complement strand
CGTTAAACCGTTAATCCGATACCAGTAAGCCATTAAGCTTCGGTTCGGTTCGGTTTTCGGTTTTGGATCGGTTTTGAACACCCCTACGCACGACAAAGAAGAATAGATGTGAAGTCATTCCTAAACTCTGTAGCCTCTGGGAGATAAGCACAGACGTCTCTGTACCGATCCCTTAGACTCTACTAAGCTTGTCCGTGAATTGTGAGACCTAAGCAACCTAGTGCTCTGATACCAACTTGTCAGGACCCGAAATTCCCACCGTCGGGACCGTGATGGTGCCTAACATTGAACCCGCTAGGCAAGCCAACATTTATATTTATTTACCTTATTCATTTATTTTTAACAGAGAATAGGTGATGTACAAATCAGTGGAAATAAAAGTGCAAAAGAAAACAAAGTCTAACAACTTGATTAAATGCCATTACGAAATTCATAATACTAAATCCAGAATTTGGTTTCACAACTTCACGGACTGTCTAGGAGTACTACATATAAAGGCCGGAACAAAATAAATACATCTGTTTGAGAATAAAGAAGAACAGAGTGGAAATAAAGTAGAAGGGGATGCCAAGGCCTGCAGATGCTTGCAGGACTACCTCGGAATCTCCAAATGGACTGAAGACAACCTCCTCACTCTAAGGTCCGTAGGGTCTTGCACCGGGATCTGCACAAAAGTGCAGACTGTAGCATCAGTACAACCGACCCCATGTATTGAGTAAGTGTCGAGCCTAACCTCGGCGAAGTAGTGACGAGGCTAGGACATGACAACCAACTAAACTTGTGCAGTTTAATCATAAACGTAGAAAATAATAACAACAAGAATTAAGAAGCTACATACAAAGAAACGGAAACATGCTGAGGGGAGGAAATATCAAATAATGGAAACAAGAAGTAAGGAAACAAATCAGATATCAATTTAAACAGCAGAAGTAACAGCACAAAAAAACAAGTGCACGACATCACCCTTCGTGCTTTTACTCTCATCCTCACCAAATAATAAATAGAATGTACGGCATCACCCTTCGTGCTTTTACTCTCATCCTCACCAAATAATAAATAGAATGGATGACATCACCCTTCGTGCTTTTACTCTCATACTCACCAAATAAAAAATAGAATGCACGGCATCACCTTTCGTGCTTTTACTCTCATCCTTACAATAAATCAATAGAAACGACACGGCATCACCCTTTGTGCTTTTACTCTCATCCTCACCAGATAATAAATAGAATACACGGCATCACCCTTCGTGCTTTACACTCTTACTCACCCAAACAAAATTAATACAACAATCCGGAAAGGAAATCAACAATACAAACAACAAAAATAAAGCCATAACGTCCCGGCAAGGGAGCCAACAGTAGAATCAATATCATTCTGGCAAGGGAAACAACTATAACCAATCTCACCTGGTTATTCAATTTCATGAACTAACTCTTAACTTGAACCAATACTCAACAACGATCAATACCAAAGAAACACCACCAACATAGATAATTGTCAAATTAAACTCAAGTAATGCTTAATTAAAGATCACATAAATCACAATATTCGACTCACGGCATGCTTGACACCAACGTATAGATAGTAGTCACCACACCTATACGTTGCAAATTATACTAACACGTAGCAAATAAAACACAATACATATTCCCTCAAGCTAAGGTTAATCCAAACACTTATCTCGAATTCCACGACCAAACTCAAGCCTCAATTACTGCTTTCCCTTTAGAATTCTCCTCCAATTCAATTGTATCTTGACATAATTAGCTTAACAATATCAATAAATACTAATGATTCAACCCCAATGCTTAATTATGAGTTTTCTATCATTCTTCACAAGAGTCAAAAATCGACTCCGGGCCCGCTTGATCAAAACACGAAGTTCAAACCAAAATCCGATCACCCATTCACCCACGAGCCCGAATATGTAATTAGTTTCTGAATACGGCCCCAAATCGAGGTTTAAATTCTCAAATTTGTAAAATATCTAATTCTCCTAAAATCCCTTATTTATACCCTTCAAGAACAAGATTTAGGCCTAAAAATCTAGTGGGTGTTGATGGAAATTGAAGGAAATGAGGTTAAGAACACAAACTTATGATTTGGTGATGAAGTCTCTCTTCATAAATCGCCCAAGGTCGAGTTTCAATGAAAGAATTGTGTAATTTTGGAGAAATCCCGTTTTGCTATTGTTTTAAGTGGGTTGGAAAGACCTTCTACGCGTTCGCGTTCGAATAACCTTGGTCCATATTGGCCTTCGCGTTGCGACACTGCCTATGCGTTCGCATAGGCTCACCCCTCCCTGGCCTTCGCGTTCGCGTGCCTCTGGCCGCGTTCACATAGTGTTCCAGCTCCCCCATCCCCAGCTCCCTTTGAACAGTGCGTTCACGAGGGCCTAGACGCGTTCGCGTAGAGCAACCTACCCAGGGCTCCACGTTCGCATCAGGGCTAGTGCGTTCGCATAGAGTATCCAGGCCCCTTTTCCCGTTTGTTCTTTGCGTTCACGTGAGTTATATCATGTGCGGCTTTCCAGCCATGCCCCATGACCCCTTGGACGCACCCCGTGTCGTCTTGGCAAGCCTCCTAATGCCTAGCGCCACGGACGACCCCGTGGTCTTGGCTGCGCCAAGTGACAAGCGCGCACGTGCCTCTGTCGCCCCACCGATATCCCTCGCTAGCGCCCAGCCGCAAGCAGCTGCCAACAGTGCCGCACACCGCAGACAATGTCGCGCGCAGATCGTGATGCCAGAGACAAAGTTGCTGACAACGGACTTGTTTCTACCTTGTAGGAAACTAAGTCTTTTTCATTGTAAATATAGAGTAGTTTTATTCCATGTAATTTCATTATGTTCCACTAGCTTAATTAGGTCAAATCATCTAGCTTTGGTTTATTTTTTTTAAGCATTATTAGGGGGATCAAGCAATCAAAACTTTCTAGCAAGCAATTCTCTGTACTGGCGTCTCTCCCCCTCGACACCGCGTTGCCTTCTTTTTGTAATAGCTTTCATTTATGCAATCAAGATTTCTTTCAATTCTCTTTATTGTTCTCTCAATTGTTCTTGACATCGGTTTTCCTGTACGACACTGACAATCTCGTCTAGCGTACGGAGGGGACCTCAGTCGGCGGACAGCAGTTGTACTGACATCAGTTGCTTAGCCTTACATCGCCCTTCCAAGGAATCTCAGGAAGGCTCCGCGTAATAGTTCGTATCAGAGCCTAGGCTCGACATCGGACGAAGGAACGCATTGCCATTACCACCATTTTTGACCATGGGGACCACATTGCGGCCCTTGAGGAGACGGTTGGCGTATTACGACACATTGTAAAAACGACGCCTGAACTACAAACCAGCCTAGTGCAAAGGTTGGATGACCTGGACAGCAGAATGATCCAGGCCGAAGTTGACATAGAAAACATCAGTCGCGACTCTGAAAGAGACCGACAAACGACAACTACTGAGGCAGCCGAAATTTTGGTAAATTCGAGGACCTCCGACAGGTGCGTACCGAGGATTTAGCCTACAGGGCACAAGAGGCAGATATGGTGAATGTCATGCAGCAAACTATAGAAAACTTGACAGGCTAGCTCAATGTTGTTAATGCTTCTCTACAAGGCTTGCTTCGAGGAGGTGGAAATCAAATCGGGGGTGTTGTGAGCCTCGCCCCTATGGCACAAAAATTGAAAATTCCTGAGCCAAAGCCATATAGTGGAGCTCGGAATGCTAAAGAAGTGGAGAATTTCATCTTCGACATCGAGCAGTACTTCGATGCCGTGGGAGGCCTAGAAGAAGCCAAGAAGGTAGCAACTGCTGCCATGTATCTTCAGGGTGATGCTAAGTTCTGGTGGCGAGTGAAGTACGAAGCCATCAGGGACGGTGAAGATGCCTTGGAGACATGGGAAGAACTGAAAGCATCCATACGCCTACAGTTCTTCCCCGATAATGTTGAGTACAATGCAAGGAAAAAAATACGGGAGCTCCGACATACCAAATCAGTGTGGGACTACGTGCGATAATTCTTCTCGCTCTTGTTGAACATCCGTGACATGGGGGACAAAGACAAGCTCTTCACATTCCTGGAAGGGTTGAAACCTTATGCCCGCATTGAACTGCAAAGACAACGGGTAGATACCCTACCCAAGGCGATCCAAGCAACGGAATGCCTTGGGGACTATCAAGTGGAAACTCGGAAGGATAGGCCTCAACCACCTGTCTGAGCGGGATACAAAGGAGGCCAGCCTAACAATGGTGGCCCTAACAGAAGTGGGGGAGATCAGAGTGCACCCAAAGCTAAGGCTCCTTCCTCAGGCAGCAACAATGGTGCGTCAAACAACAATGATCGGGGGAGAAAGCCTCCCTCAGGATGGCGTCATTGCAGCGGGACACATTGTAATAACGAATTCCCACGTGCACAGATGAATGCCCATCAAGCTTATGATGATGGGACGGATGATGAAGAAGACGATGCGGAGCAGACCGAACCAGTCGCTGCCTTCAATGCAATTGTGGGTTCTATTTTTGAGGCATTAGCGGGAACCCGTGCTGGTATCCGTAAGAAGAAAGACCCCAGCCCAATCCCTAAGAAAGGGAAAAAGAAGACGAATGAAGGGACTCTTCTTAAACAAAAGAGGACCTTGATGTTCGTTGAATTGAAGGTAAATGGAAGGCCCATTCGGGCGATGATAGATACAGCCTACAGGTGCTACCCACAACTACTTAGCCTCAACTCAGGTAGAGCGCATTGGCATAGTTGTAGGAAAGGACAGAGGTCACGTCAAGGCTATCAACTCACCTCCTCAGCTAGTGGGTGGAATAGACAAAGGAGTACCAGTGAAGATGGGTCCTTATGAAGGAAAGTTCAACTTGCGCGTGGTGATCATAGATGACTTCCAGGTGATAGTTGGGCTGGAATTCTTGAGGCAAACCAACACCATGCCCGTACCATATGCGGACATGCTTCTGATGATGGGATTAAATGGGGCCAAGCCCTACATTATCCCGTGCATGTCCGTGAAAATAGCCGTTGAGAACATCTCGGCCTTGCAGCTGAAGAAGGGAGTCAAAAGACTTGAACCTACGTTCCTGGCTACCCTATGCATTGAAGAGGTAGAACGCTCATCGGGTCCTATATCTACACTCGTAAAGGAGCTACTACTGGAATTTGAAGACGTCATGCCACAGAAGATGCCAAAGCGTCTTCCGCCTAGGTGCACTGTGGACCATGAGATTGAGTTAGTGCTGGGTGCGAAGCCACCTGCCCGGGCACCTTATAGAATGTCACAACCCGAACTCATCGAGCTTCGGAGATAATTGACGGAGATGCTAGATACAGGGATCATTGTACCCTCCAAGTCCCCATATGGGTCCCCTGTGCTTTTCCAAAAGAAACATGATGGTAGTCCACGACTTTGTGTGAATTATCGGGCTTTAAATAAAATCACTGTGAAGAACAAGTATCCTATTCCTCTCATGGCAGACTTGTTCGATAGATTGGGGAGTGCAACGGTGTTCATGAAAATTGACCCGAAGACAGGGTATTGGCAAGTCCGGATTACTGAGGGCGATGAACACAAGACAACCTGTGTGACAAGATATGGGTCGTTCGACTTCCTAGTTATGCCGTTCGGCTTGACTAATGCTCCAGCTACATTTTGCACCCTGATGAACCAAGTCTTCCGAGAGTATATTGATGAATTCGTGGTGGTCTAATTGGATGACATTGTGGTTTATAGCCGTGGAAGACCACCTGGAGAATTTGCGGAAGGTCCTAGCCCGGTTGCGGGAGCATGGGTTATATGCAAAGCTATCCAAGTGCTCCTTTGATAAAAAACAAATCGACTTCCTCGGACATGTCATTGAGGAAGGGCGGATCAAGATGGACTAGCAAAAGATCCAAGCCATCAAAGATTTGCCGCCACCCAAGGATATCCACGCCTTGAGGGCGTTCCTTGTCCTATGCAATTTCTATCGGCGGTTTGTGAAGAATTACTCCCTTATTGCAGTGCCATTGACAGAACTCCTCAAGAAGGCACGCCTTGGGATTGGGGTCCTAGACGAGCGGAGGCCTTCAACGCATTAAAAGCGGCTATGTCTAGTAGCCCCGTCTTGGCCCTTCCTGATTTGGCCAATCCATTCGAGGTACAAATGGATCCTTCCGACTATGCTCTTGGCGGAGTCTTCCTACAAGACGGGCATCCCGTAGCATATGAGAGCCGGAAGCTGAAGGATGCAGAGCGGCGCTATGCCGCCCATGAGAAATAACTACGAGTTGTCGTTCATTGCTTACGCCTTTGGAGGCATTATCTGCTAGGATCCCTGTTCGTGGTCAAGACAGACAACACAATTGTTAGTCATTTCATGACCCAGCCGAAGCTGAATGGCCGACATGCCCGATGGCAGGAACTCCTAGCAGAATTTCACTTCAACCTGGAGTACCGAAGTGGGAAGACTAATCATGTTTCTGATACGCTTAGTCGGAGAGTTGATCTAGCGTCAGTGTGCCTACTCGCCACCCTAAGGGGGAGTGAAGTAGCTACCACCATAAAAGACCAGATACATGATCTACTCATCACGGATCCTGTTGCACAGTATTTTGTTGATCTAGTAGGACAAGGAAAAACTCTCCAGTTCTACATGGAGGATGGGTTCCTGAAGGTAAAAGGGAACCGACTATATGTTCCTAAAGTAGGAGATCTGAGAATAACTCTTTTGGCAGAATGTCACGACACTTTGTGGGCCGGCCATCCCGGCGAAGAACGCACCATGGCATTACTTCGCCGTGCATATTATTGGCCTCAAATGGCCGACGACGTTGCTCAGTATGTGAGGACTTGTCTAGTATGCCAGAAGGACAAGTCCGGCCGCTTGACACAAGCGGGACTCTTGGAACCACAAGTTGTTCCAAAGAGACCTTAGGAAAGCGTGTCTCTGGATTTCATCACCGGATTGCCCAAGGTCGGAGATCTCCCAACTATCTTGGTTGTGGTGGATCGGTTTTCCAAGTATGCCACCTTTATTGCAGCTCCTCAATATATATCAGCAGAAGATACAACTTGACTCTTTTTCTCCCATGTCGTCAAATATTGGGGCCTTCTCAAAGACACCGTTAGTGATCACGATCCACACTTCACTAGCAACTTTTGGACCCAACTATTTAAGTGCCTCGGGTCAAAATTGAGTCATAGCTCAAGCTTTCATCCGCAATCTGATGGTCAGACAGAGTGGTTCAATGGTATGTTGGAGGATATCTCCGCCACTTTGTTACTGGATCGCAAAAGAAATGGGTGAAGCTTCTGGATGCTGCTCAACTGTGTTTCAATTCACAAAAGAGCTCTAGAAACAAAAGCGCTTTTGAAATTGTTACCGGACAGAAACCGATATTCCCACACATCATGAATGCACCAAATATGTACAAATCTCCTCGTGCTGCCAGCTTCTCAAAAGAATGGAAGCGAAATTTGGAGATAGTGCAGAGCTATCTTGTCAAAGCTCAAAAGCGGATGAAGAGGCATGCTGATCAGAATCATCGCTTTGTTGAATACCAAGTAGGAGACAAAGTGATGGTCAAAATCCCAAAGCGGTACTTATTTGAAGGGGTCCATGACCCTCACCTATTGCAAAAATATATTGGACCTTTGTCCATTGAAAGACGCATTGGGAAAGTTGCATACCGGGTGGATACCCCAGCTTGGTGGAAAATCCATCTCGTCTTCTATGTCAGTCTCTGAAACCTTTTCAGGAAGACACGGAGGATCCTTCACGGAGCCAACTCACAATACCCAGTATTCGAGGCCCCAATTCAACTGGGAAAAGGCGTGCCGAAACTATTCTGGATGATCTGGTTATTCATGCCTCAAGGAAGGATCACCAAGAGTTTTTGGTGAAATGGCAAGGGTGTGATACAGAGGAGAATACTTGGGAGAGGGGAACAAACCTCAAAGCTTATAAAAGCCTAATTGAAGATTATTTTGCAAGTAAGGCGTCGAGGACGTCGCCAACTCAGGTGGGGTAGAATGTCATGGGAGGCTTTCCAGCCATGTGCCGTTACCCCTTGGATGCGCCCCGTGGCGTCCTGGCAAGCCTCCCAACGCCTAGCGCCACGGATGGCCCCGTGGTCTTGGTTGCGCCAAGTGACAAGCGCGCATGTGCCTCTGTCGCCCCACCGATATCCCTTGCTAGCGCCCAACCGCAAGAAGCTGCCAACAGCGCCGCGCGTGCAGACAATGCCACATGCGCAGATCGTGATGCCAGAGATAAAGTTGCTGACAACGGACCTGTTTCTACCTTGTAGGAAACAAAGTCCTTTTCATTGTAAATATAGAATTGTTTTATTCCATGGAATTTCATTATGTTCCTCTAGCTTAATTAGGTCAAGTCATGTAGCTTTGGTTTATTGTTTTTAAGCATTATTATGGGGGATCAAGCAATCAAAACTTTCTAGCAAGCAATTCTCTGTACTGGTGTCTCTCCCCCTCGACACCGCATTGCCTTCTTTTTGTAATAGCTTTCACTTATGCAATCAAGATTTCTTTCAATTCTCTTTTACTATTTTCTCAATTGTTCTTGACATCGGTTTTCCCGTACGACACTGAAAATCTCGTCTAGCGTACGGAGGGGACCTCAGTTGGCAGACATCAGCTGCACTGACATCAGTTGCTTAGCCTTACGTCGCCCTTCCAAGGAATCTCAGGAAGGCGTCGCGTAATAGTTATCATGCGTTCGCATAGAGTAAAACACCAGACACTAGAAACAACACTCTCACCAAATTTTTCTAAGTCCAAACCACTCCGACACATATCCGAAACTCACCCGAGCCCTCGGGGCTCCAAACCAAACATGTACACAACCTTAAAAACATCCTATGGACTTAGTCGTGCGATCAAATCGCGAAAATAACATCTTAAACAACGAATTTAGCATAAAAATCAAAGGAAAATCTCAAGAACTTTCAAAGTTTCAAATTTCACAACTACGGGTTCGATTCACGTCAAATGATCTCAGTTTCTTACCAAATTTTATAGGCATCACTCAAATACCATATTAAACCTGTACCAGGCTTTGGAATCAAAGTACATGCCCGATACCATCAATTTCAAATATAATCAAATTTCTAAAAACTCTTATAATTTTAGTAAAATAATTTCTTTCAAAAATTCATTTCTCGGGCTTGGGACCTCGGAATTCAATTTCGGGCATATGCTCAAGTCCCATATTTTCCTACGGACCCTCCGGGACCGTCAAATCACGGGTTCGGGTCTGTTTACCCAAAATATTGACCGAAGTCAACTTAAATTCAATTTTTAAAGGCAAAATTAGCATTTTCCTCAGTTTTTCATATAAAAGCTTCCCGGATATACGCCCGGACTGCGCATGCAAAACGAGGTGAGATAAAAGGAGGTTTTCAAGGTTTCGGAACACAATTTTGACTTGTAAAAGGAGAGATGACTTTTTGAGTCATCACAAACAATATAAGTAGAGAAATCAAATTATTTTTTAAAACCTTTTTCATGAAAAAACATTACTCAACATATGTTTCTTTTAAAAAGATAAAGTGATGGACTGGTTATGAGGGTATTTTAGTAAACAAATAATTCTTTTAGAAATTGTACAATGCTTTAATGCATCAAACCAAACAATAGATAAGAAATATGTCAGCATAACTAATGTAAGTATAACTAATACCAGCATTACTAATACATTGTATTCAACATTATTCTTGTACACTCTACCAAACGACCCCCAAGTAAGATTTACCGGTTGAATTATTTTCTTGGCCTTTTGGTCAAGTTCTTGGAAGTAATATGTTTTGCTAGTATATTGCAACAATCAATGTTAATTATTCTCATATAATCAAGATTAATTACTAAGTAGGTGTCTGAATAAGAACATTTTTTAAGGAACTATAAATGTGTTTAGATATGCATTTCATTATAAAAGTTATAGGGAAATTGAAGATTTATATTTGTACGAAAATTTAAGTTTTATGAACAAACCCAATATTCCATCATTTCATTTGAAATTCAGAATTCCATGGTTAAAATAATATTTGTATCTAGTGGTGACAAAATGGATAAAAAAATAGTTATCCGTCCATATTATCCATTAAAAAAATAAAAATGAACTTTTAAAAATGAATCAAATATGGATAAAATTCATATATATTATCCACTTAAAAATGGATAATCAAAACTCAAATTGGAGGTTCTAAAAATGATCATATTCAAGAAACCATGGATAATATGAATATCCATATTATCTGTCGGTGTATCTGTATTAAATATGAATCAGGTCGAATATTTTATTCGTTTTTACATTGCCCATTTTGATCTGTCCATATCCGACTTGATCTGCAAATATGAATCAATTCGAATATTTTATTCATTTTTATATTGCCCATTTTAATTTGTCTATATCCGACTCGACCTGTCCTTTTGCACCTTTATTTGTATCTAATATTTACAAGTATTAAAACGTTGATTCATTGTGAAATGAGTCCTAATAGTGAACCTTGAATTCACACAAGTTCCCATGCAAAGCTTAGGAGGACTGGGTAGGGCTAAGGAAAAAGGAGAGTGTGAATGCATGAATGGCATTTTAGTATGTCACATCAGTGAAGTGATATGAAAATTAAGGTTAGAGCCAACAAAAACTTAGGTATTTCATGTCAACTTAGATCAATATATATATGTTGGTGGGAGGCAATAAATGTCCGGGAGAAAAATTGAAATACACACAAATTAATTCACACATCACTATTATAAGAGTATAGAAAAAAGCAAAAATTAATAGAAGGATATGTTAAACATTAATGTAAGTAAATCAGAAAAATAGTGGAGTAATAAGTATAAGATGAAAAGGTGTGCCATTTTTTGCATACTCTTCTACTCTAACTGCATTAAGATACCACCAAATGATGTAGTGTAATGGATGATATTGTTTTTACATTAATTAGAGGTTTCGTGTTCGAGCACTGAGTATGAAAAAATTCTTGGTAGGGAGCACTTCTCTCGAATGGAGCGCTATGTAATGTGAATTCGGATAAAATCAGGCTTCAATGCAGCTACTGAACACCGGGTGGGAAAAAAAAAAATGCTTTAAGATTTCCGAGGCAAACAAAAGGTGGGTATTGGCGCAGAAGAATAGTATAACTGCCAACGCTCTTCCCCTGTTGACATATGTAATTCAACTATATTTCCCACCAAAAAGACACTGCTCTTCTCTCTACTACCATTCCTCCTCCCCTCTCTCTCTCAGCCAATTTCAGAAACCACCCACCCACTTCCTCCCACTACCCCCACCGCCCTCGTTCGTCTCTTCTAGAACCTATCTTCTATCCCTCCGGCGACCCAATACAACTTTCATTTTCTGATTAGTGAAAATGGCAAAATCTTGTACACTTTACTGGTCATATTTCGTCATTTTCACCATCATGACACTAATTTCGCTGCCCACAACACATTCTGATTCTTCTGAGGAGAGTATGTCTCGATCTTTTTCAACATTTCTATTTGATTACTGATTCTTGCTTAAAATTTTGACGATTTCTTGTGAAAATTTGTTCTTTTTTTTATAGGTCCAAATTACATGCGGTTTGTGTTTAATGCAACGGAGTTCCCATCGGAAGACTACTATGATTACATCGTGGTGGGAGGTGGCACCGCCGGCTGTCCATTGGCGGCTACACTGTCAGAGAAGTACAAAGTTTTACTTCTTGAAAGAGGCGGTGTTCCATATGGAAAGCATAATTTGATGACCCAAGAAGGGTTTCTCACAGTACTCACTGACGTTGATGATTTTGAGTCCCCTGCTCAAACCTTCACCTCTGAAGACGGAGTTCCAAATGCCAGAGGTCGTATTCTTGGAGGTAGTAGTGCAATTAATGCTGGTTTTTACAGTAGAGCTGATCAAGATTTTTATGTTAGGTCAGGGATTAAATGGGATTTACATGTTGTTAATCAATCTTATGAATGGGTTGAGAGGTCTATTGTGTTTAGGCCTGAACTCAAGAATTGGCAGTCAGCTGTGAGGGATGGCTTAGTCGAAGCTGGTATTGATCCCTTTAATGGGTTTAGTTTGGATCATGTTCTTGGTACCAAGATTGGTGGCTCCACTTTTGATAGCTCTGGCCGTAGACATAGTGCTGCTGATCTACTTAACTATGCAAATCCTTCGAATATTCAGGTAGCTGTGCATGCTAGTGTAGAGAGGGTTCTTCTAGTTCAGTCAGCACCTTATTCTCCCTCTAAGATGGCTGCGATTGGCGTGATTTTTCGCGATCAAGCTGGGCGATATCACCATGCTATGGTGAGGGGAAAGGGTGAGGTTTTACTGTCAGCAGGTGCTCTTGGTAGCCCACAGTTGCTTCTCTTGAGTGGTGTTGGTCCTAGGCCTTACCTCTCCACATGGGGTATTCCTGTTGCTCACCATTTACCTTATGTGGGGCAGTTTTTGTTTGATAATCCAAGAAATGGTATCTCAATTGTGCCACCGATGCCGCTGGAGCATTCTTTGATTCAGGTTGTGGGGATTACTGATGCAGGGGCTTATTTGGAGGCTGCCTCTAATGTCATTCCATTTGCTTCCCCTGCCAACTCTGTTTTCATCAGGAGTTCGCCTTCTCCGGTGTATCTCACTGTTGCCACACTCATGGAGAAGATTGTTGGACCAGTTTCTTCGGGTTCACTTAGGTTGGCATCGACAGATGTTAGGGCTAACCCCATTGTTCGATTCAATTACTTCAGTAGCCCCGGAGATTTAGAGAGGTGTGTCAATGGAACCAGGAAAATTGCGGATGTTTTGAGAACCAGAACAATGGATATTTTCAAGTTTGATCAGTGGTTTGGTGGTAGGGATTTCAGATATGTCGGTCCTGCTTTGCCTGTTGATGAGTCGAATGATGAGCTTATGAGGGAGTTTTGCCATCGAACAGTCAGTACCATTTGGCACTATCATGGTGGCTGTGTTGTGGGGAAGGTGGTTGATCAGAATTTGAGAGTGCTTGGCATTGATGGCCTCAGAGTTGTTGATGGTTCAGTTTTCAGTGTGTCGCCAGGGACCAACCCCCAGGCTACTCTTCTCATGCTTGGACGGTAGGTGTTTTGTTAGTCTGACTTGATAACTTGTCCTAATTTATAGTCTGCTGGAGAGTTCAATAATTTGGTTTGGTGTTGCAGGTATGTTGGCATAGTGATGCTAAGGGAGAGGTTCAGATAGTCGCAGTTATGTATGTACGAGCTGCTAGGGAAAGGGTTCAGATAGTATTCATCATTTTCCGTGGGTTGAGCCAGCTGTTAGTCCTTTTTTCACCCTTAGCTGCTTTAAGGTCAATGCTTCTGTAATTGTTTTTTTTCAAGAATAACTAGTCTTGTTATAATGTTTGGTGCAAGTTGTTAATTCTTTCTTTCTGTAAAATGCATGGTGGAAGTGCTGCTCGTACATCAGAAATGATACTATCACTATGACGTTTAGGTCGGTTTAACCAATTGAGGTAGATGGCTACCTGAAGTTTCTGTACATTGTCTGCATCTGAATGTAAAGATTGACCTGTCTCTTTCTTTCATTTTTCTCATTTGGACTGGAGATGTGAATGAAAATTTATGATCGTGGTTAGAAATATTGCCTGATGCTGGTAAGCAGTGAGTACTTTGTTGGGGTTTTATGACATTACTGCCTATTAATCCTGAAAACTGTTTAGAGCTTCTTTGTGAGATGGCACAGTGTTTCCAACTGAGCTGAACCCTTAAACAGCTGAATAAATGTAAGAGCAAGAATACCCTTTGGTACAAATTAGATTCGATCAATCAATGCCTTCTTAGTCAGATGATTATGATATCTGTATTATATGGAGCATTATCATTCGTTCCCTTTTTTTTTTCTGGTTTTGGGGAAGGAGAGGTTGTGCTATGGCAGGAGCAGATAAAATGTTGTGGACTAAATGGGTAATTCCAATTTGGAGCTTCCTTTAGCTTTAATGGGGTCGGCTGGTTAGTATTAAATCATAATTGTCTGATGTGTTAAGAGCACATTTAGTCTACCATCTTTGCCTCAGAATGTAGATCAATATTCGATTTTCCGAACTATTTATGCATCATGTATGTCATGGGCGGCTTTCCAGCCGTGCCCCATGACCCCTTGGACGCGCCCCGTGGCGTCCTAGCAAGCCTCCCAACGCCTAGCGCCACGGACGGCCCCGTGGTCTTGGCCGCACCAAGTGACAAGCGCGCATGTGCCTCTGTCGCCCCACCGATTTCCCTCGCTAGCGCCCAGCCACAAGCAGCTGCCAACAGCGCCGCGCGCGCAGATCGTGATGCCTGAGACAAAGTTGCTGACAACGGACCTGTTTCTACCTCTATAGAAAACTAAGTCCTTTTTCCTTGTATTACTAGAGTAGTTTTATTCCATGTACTTTCATTATGTTTCTCTAGCGTAGTTTTGTCTATTCCTGTAACGTTGGTTTATTTTTTTAAGCATTATTAGGGGGGATCAAGCAATCAAAAACTTTCTAGCAAGCAATTCTCTGTACTGGTGTCTCTCCCCCTCGACACCGCGTTGCCTTCTTTTGTAATACCTTTCATTAATGCAATCAAGCTTTTATTCAATTCTCATTACTGTTCTCTCAATTGTTGGCATTGGTTTTCCCGTATGGCACTGACAATCTCGTCTAGCGTGCGGAGGGGACCTCACTCGGCGGACAGCAACCACCCTGACATCGGTTGCTTAGCCTTACGCCGCCCTTCCAAAAAATCTCAGGAAGGCGCCTCGTAACAGTTGGTATCAGAGCCTAGGCTCGACATCGGACGGGGAACGCATTGGCATTACCACCATTTCTAACCATGGTGAATTATGGGTACCGCATTGCGGCCCTTGAGGAGACGGTTGGCATACTACGGCCCATCGTGGATACGGTGACGGAACTGAAAACCAGCCTAGTGCAAAGGTTGGACGACCTAGACCGCAGAATGGCCCAGGCCGAAGTTGACATAGAAAATATCAGTCGCGACTCTGAAGGAGACCGGCAAACGGCAGCTACTGAGGCAGCCGAAATTTTTGATAAATTCGAGGGCCTGCAACAGGAGCGCGCCGAGGATTTAGCCCACAGGGCACAAGAGGCAGACATGATGACTGTCATGCAGCAAACTATCGACGACTTGACATGCTAGCTCAATGTTGTCAATGCTACTCTACAAGGCTTGCTTCGAGGCTGTGGAAATCCAATCGGGGGTGCTGCGAACCTCGCCCCCTTGGCACAGAAACTGAAGATTCCTGAGCCAAAGACATACAATGGGGCTAGGAATGCTAAAGAAGTGGAAAATTTCATCTTTGACATCGAACAGTACTTCGATGCCGTGGGAGGCCTAGAAGAAGCCAAGAAGGTAGCAACTGCTGCCATGTATCTTCAGGGTGATGCTAAGCTCTGGTGGCGAGTGAAGTACGAAGCCATCAGGGCCGGTGAAGATGCTCTGGAGACGTGGGAGGAACTGAAGGCAGCCATACGCCTACAGTCCTTCCCCGAAAATGTTGAGCACAATGCAAGGAGGAAACTACTGGAGCTCCGCCAGACCAAGTCAGTGCGGGACTACGTGCGAGAATTCTCCACACTCATGCTGAACATCTGCGACATGGGGGAGACAAGCTCTTCACATTCCTAGAAGGGTTGAAACCTTATGCCCGCATGGAGCTGCAAAGACAGAGGGTGGATATCCTACCCAAGGCAATCCAAGCAGCAGAATGCCTTGGGGACTATCATATGGAAACTCGGAAGGATAGGCCGCAGCCGCCTGTCCGAGCAAGTTACAAAGGGGGCCAATCCAACAATGGTGGCCCTAACAGTGGGGGAGACCGGAGTGCAGGCAAATCTAAGGCTCTCTCCTCAGGCAGCAACAGTGCTGCATCAAACAACAATGACCGGGGGAGAAAGCCCCCCGCAGGATGCTGTCATTGCGGCGGACCGCATTGGAATAATGAATGTCTACATGCACAAATGAATGCCCATCAAGCTTATGATGAGGGGACGGATGATGAAGCAGATGATGATGAACAGACCGAAGCAGTCGGTGCCTTCAATGCAATTGTTGGTTCTGTTTCGGAGGCATTAGTGGGAACCAGTGCTGGTATCCGCAAGAAGAAGGACCCCCGCCCAATTGCCAAGAAGGGGAAAAAGACGAATAAAGGAACTCCTCCTAAGCAAGAGAGGACCTTGATGTTCGTTGAACTGAGGGTAAACAGCAAACTCATTCCGGCGATAATAGATAAAGGTGCTATTTACAACTACTTGGCCTCAACTCAGGTGGAGCGTCTTGGTATAGTTGTGGGAAAGGGTCGGGGCCATGTAAAGGCTATCAACTCATCTCCTCAGCCAGTGGGTGGAATAGCAAAAGGAGTACCGGTGAAGATGGGGCCTTATGAAGGAAAGTTCACCTTGCGCGTGGTGATCATAGATGAATTTGAGCTCATAGTGGGACTGGAATTCTTGAGGCAGACCAACACCATGCCCATACCATATGCGGACATGCTTCTGATGATGGGTGTAAACGGGGCCACACCCTGTATTATTCTGTGCATATCCATGAAGATGGCCGCTGAGAACATCTTGGACTTGCAACTAAAAAAGGGGGTCAAGAGACATGAACCTACATTTCTGGCTACCCTATGTATTGAAGAGGTAGAACGCTCATCGGGACCACTTCCTACACCCGTAAAGGAGCTACTACTGGAATTCGAAGATGTCATGCCACAGGAAATGCCGAAGCGACTTCCGCCTAGGCGCACTGTGGACCATGAGATTGAGTTGGTGCCGGGTGCGAAGCCACCTGCTCGGACACCTTACAGAATGTCACAACCCGAACTCACCGAGCTTCGGAGACAATTGACGGAAATGTTAGACACATGGATCATTGTACCCTCTAAGTCCCCATATGGGTCCCCTGTGCTTTTCCAGAAGAAACATGATGGTAGTCTATGCCTCTGCGTGGATTATCGGGCGCTGAACAAAATTATTGTGAAGAACAAGTATCCTATTCCGCTCATGGCAGACTTGTTCGACAGATTGGGGAGTGCTACGGTGTTCACAAAAATTGACCCGCAGACAGGGTATTGGCAGGTCCGGATTGCTGAGGGTGATGAACACAAGACGACTTGTGTGACAAGATATGGGTTGTTCGACTTCCTAGTTATGTCGTTCGTCTTGAATAATGCCCCAACCACGTTTTGCACCCTAATGAGCCAGGTCTTTCGAGAGTACATTGATGAATTCGTGGTGGTCTATAGCCAGACACTGGAAGAACACCTGGAGCACTTACTGAAGGTCCTAGCCCGGTTGCGGGAGCATGAGTAGTACGCAAAGCTATCCAAGTGCTCATTTGCTCAAAAACAGATCGACTTCCTCGGGCATGTCATTGAGGAAGGGCGGATCAAGATGGACCAGCAAAAGATCCAAGCCATCACAAATTGGCCGCCACCCAATGATATCCATGCCTTAAGGGCATTCCTTGGCCTATGCAATTTCTATCGGAAATTTGTGAAGAACTACTCCCTCATCGCAGTACCATTAACTGAACTCCTCAAGAAGGTCACGCCTTGGGATTGGGGTCCTAGGCGAGCGGAGGCCTTCAATGCATTAAAAGCGGCTATGTCTAGTAGCCCTGTCTTGGCCCTTTCTGACTTGGCCAAGCCCTTCAAGGTACAAACAAATGCTTCCGACTATGCTCTTGGCGGGGTCTTACTACAAGACGGGCATCACGTAGCATACGAGAGCCGGAAGCTTAAGGATGCAGCGCGGCGCTATGCCGCCCACGAGAAAGAATTATTGGCGTTCATTCATTGCTTACGCCTTTGGAGACATTATCTGCTTGGATCACCATTCGTGGTCAAGACAGACAACACAGTTGTTTGTCATTTCATGACCCAGCCGAAGCTGAATGGCTGGCAGGCCCGATGGCAGGAACTCCTAGCGGAATTTAACTTCAGCCTGGAGTACCAAAGCGGGAAGTCTAATCATGTGGCTGATGCACTCAGTCACAGAGCGGACCTAGCATTGGTGTGCCTACTCGCCACCCTAAGGGGGAGCGAAGTAGCCACCACCATTAAAGACCAGATATAGGATATACTCATCAAGGATCCCGCTGCACAGTATTTGGTTGATCTAGTAGGACAGGGCAAGACTCGCCAGTTCTATATGGAGGATGGTTTCCTGAAGGTATAAAGGAACCGACTTTATGTTCCAAATTGAGGGGATCTGAGAAGAACCCTCTTGGTGGAATGTCATGACACTCTGTGGGCCGGTCATCCCGGCGAAGAACGCACCATGGCATTGCTTCGCCGTGCATATTATTGGCCCCAAATGGCCGACGATGTCGCGCAGTATGTGAGGACTTGTCTAGTATGCCAGAAGGACAAGTCCGACCTCTTGACACAAGCGGGACTCTTGGAACCTCTAGCTGTTCCAAAGAGACCTTGGGAAAGTGTGTCGCTGGATTTCATCACCGGATTGCCCAAGGTTGGAGATCTCACAATTATCTTGGTTGTGGTGGATCGGTTTACAAAGTATGCCACCTTCATTGCAGCACCTCAAAATATATCAGCAGAGGATACAACTCGAGTCTTCTTCTCTCATGTCGTCAAATATTGGGGCCTGCCCAAAGACATTGTTAGTGATCGCGATTCACGCTTCACTAGAAACTTTTGGACCCAATTATTTAAGTGCCTCGCGTCAAAATTGAGTCACAACTCAAGTTTTCATCCACAATCCGATGGCCAGACGGAGCTGTTCAATGGCATGTTGGAGGAATATCTCCGTCATTTTGTTACCGGATCGCAGAAGAACTGGGTGAAGCTCATGGATGTTGCTCAACTGTGTTTCAATTCACAAAAGAGCTCCAGTACAAACAAAAGCGATTTTGAAATTGTTACCGGGCAACAACCGCTACTCCTACACACCGTGAATGCACCAAACATGGGGAAATCTCCTCGTGCTACTAGCTTCTCAACAGAATGGAAGCGGAATATGGATATAGTGCGGAGCTATCTGGTTAAAGCCCAAAAGAGAATGAAGAAGCATGTTGATCAGAATCGTCGCTTTGTTGAATACCAAGTAGGAGACAAAGTGATGGTCAAAATCCCAAAGCGGTACTTATTTGTAGGGGTCCATGACCCTCGCCTCGCCTGTTGCAAAAATATATTGGACCTTTGTCCATTGAAAGACGCATTGGGAAAGTTGCATACCGGTGGATACCTCAGCTTGGTGGAAAATCCATCTTGTCTTCCATGTCAGTCTATTGAAACCTTTTCGGGAAGACACTGAGGATCCTTCACGGAGCCAACTCACAATACCCAGTATTCGAGGCCCCGGTTCAACCAGGAAAAGGCGGGCTGAAGCTATTCTTGATGACCGGGTAATTCATGCCTCCAGGAAGGATCACCAAGAGTTTTTGGTAAAATGGCAAGGGTTTGATGCAGAGGAGAACACTTGGGAGAGGGGAACAAACCTCAAAGCCTACAAGAGCCTGATGGACGTCGCCAACTCAGGTGGGGGAGAATGTCATGGGCGGCTTTCCAGCCGTGTCCCATGACCCCTTGGACGCGCCCAGTGGCGTCCTAGCAAGCCTCCCAATGCCTAGCTCCAGGGACGGCCCCGTGGTCTTGGCCGCGCCAAGTGACAAGCGCGCATGTGCCTCTGTCTCCCCACCAATTTCCCTCGCTAGCGCCCAGCCACAAGCAGCTGCCAACAGCGCCACGCGCGCAGATCGTGATGCCTGAGACAAAGTTGTTGACAACGGACCTGTTTCTACCTCTGTAGAAAACTAAGTCTTTTTTCCTTGTATTACTAGAGTAGTTTTATTCCATGTACTTTCATTATGTTTCTCTAGCGTAGTTTTGTCTATTCCTGTAACGTTGGTTTATTTTTTTAAGCATTATTAGGGGGGATCAAGCAATCAAAAACTTTCTAGCAAGCAATTCTCTGTACTGGTGTCTCTTCCCCTCGACACCGCGTTGCCTTCTTTTGTAATAACTTTCATTAATGCAATCAAGCTTTTATTCAATTCTCATTACTGTTCTCTCAATTGTTGGTATTGGTTTTCCCGCACGGCACTGCAATCTCGTCTAGCGTGCAGAAGGGACCTCACTCGGCGGACAGCAACCACCCTGACATCGGTTGCTTAGCCTTACGTCGCCCTTCCAAAGAATCTCAGGAAGGCGCCGCGTAACAGGGTGTACGTAGCATCAAATGTCATATAAGGTCCTCTTAAGAACTCTTCAGTAGAACTACTTTTGCATTTTTGCTTATTGTTAGACCTTGCCTTCACTCAATTATCCAAACAAGGCGCCAAGGATTTGCGTGAAGCAAAATTCACTACGACTTTCTTATTGGATTCTGAAAGACCTATCTTCCATGTAGATAGATGTATGAAGTTGTTCCTTGGTAAGCAAATTACATAAACTGGCTTCGAGCGTTTGTTTACTTCTTAAGTGACAGAAACATCATGTGTGTGTTTGGGTAGCTCGTATGGTAAATGTTCACTTGGAACTAGTAAAATTTAGTCCCTAGACTGGTGATGATTCTCCTTCAGGAGGCACAATGTTCTTTCTTTTCATCATCTTACCGGTAGTTGAATCTCTTTCAGGTTGTTAAGTCTCTATTAGTTAGTAGTATTCCTTTGTTTAGCTGGAACAAATCCAAAATCATAAATTAAATTAAGGACATCACAGCCTGAGATGCTGTATATACGTTTTGCTTTCTTTTGTGTCCAGTGTAGAGAAAAAAATGTACTACTGACAAGGCTGGAAACACAAACGATGTTAAGACAAGTTTCGCTTAGCTATTATCTGGCACTTGATAGTCATTCTTTTAAAGTAAGCTGATAAACAGGTGGTTCTTCTCCCAAGTAGTTCATTCTTCACTCTCAGCATCTCATTCCTCAGTCCTGCATTGTAAAAATCTCATTAGTATTTAACAGTGGCGCTAGTGTCAATTAGAATTCTTCATGTTGTTTTCCTAGATTATAATAGATTGGAGTTTTGCGTGTGAATAAAGTCCATTGCAATATGTGAAATCCATGTTCATTGCTTTGTGATTGGTTAGGCCTTTCAGAGTATTGATTCTAAAATTACAGTTTTTATAGAGCAGGTTTTGTTTTTAGGACCAATACTTGCTGATCTGAGCCTCACATGTTGGAGTTGTTTTAGCGGAATCCTTAGGAATACAGGCGCTATTGCCGGTAGAAAGTGTGTAACCAGGTTACAGAAGTAAGATTTATGTCCCGGCATCATTTATTTAATCTAAGCATGTACTTGAATTAGAACAGCAGACTGCGAGGAGTATGGATAAGCTTGGTCACCTTTGTTATTACTCACCAATACACTGCTCAGCTTAGCCTTACACTTTAAAATAACCAAGAGATGCCACAAATGTAATGATGCTCCCATGTCAACAACAAGCTATGTGAGCTTGAGGGATATGCAAAAAGCAAGACAATACTCAATCTAATCCACTCTACATTTCGAGCCAAAAGGGTTGAATTTGCTGTAGGACACTTATCGTGCATTTGGTTGAGCAAATCTGCCAAGTGCTTCTACCAAGCAGTTATGTACTCCCTCAGCTTCTCATTCCTGCAATGTTACAGCATTCTTCATTCTGTTTTCCTAGATTATATAACCGACCCCGACTTGCTTGGGATTGAGGCATAATTTACAAATTACAATAGTGGATTGGAGCTTCACGAGTGACATGCTGTACGAAATAAATAAAGGCAGATACAGATGAAAGCAAGTTACAAACAGGAGAAGTAGGGTTGAAACATAAATAAATGGCAGGAGATATTTTGAGGAAGATGTGGTGATATTCAAAAGTCTTAATCAAAAGTTTTGGGGTTGGAGTTGTAAAAATAGAAAAGAATTTGGTGGAAAGTAGTTTTCTCTTTTAAAGGATTTTACCAAGGTAAATCTGAAATAATCGGGGCGCGGGTATCAATTATCAAATACCGTACGCGAAATAACAAAAAGAGACAGTGGGTAGGAATCGAAATAGTGGAAATGCAAAGAGAAAAGGGAGAGCGGCATATTCTCTCGTCCATACAAAATAAAATAAAATAAAAATAAAATGACAAGAAAAAGGTAGCAGCAGTTTGTGACTTTGTGGGCCGTGGAAATGAATTTAATAGGAGTAACATTTACTCCTATTAAAATGAGACTTGGAATGAAGATTTTAAATTTTAAATTTGGCTTTTTATGTAGCAACAATTTTTGTTATCTTTTCAATCTATTAGTAGAATGTCCATCTTTCATAAAAATAAAAATATGCTATATTTTACCAACGCATTTATATAAGAATATTTTCTTTTTTTATTTCACTATTAGTCATACCCCTGCGATACGCATTTGTTTTAATATTAAAAGTACTATATAAATTAAATTTTGTTTAAATTTTGATATTAGATAGTATTGTTTTAATAAATTGCAATTGTCATCTCATTTTGTTTTATATATTATTTTTATATTATCCAATATTTAGTATCTATTATATTTTTTAGTATAAATTTTTATTACGTAATAATTTCTTTAATATTTTTGTCCGCTTCTCTCTTTTTAATTCAATGTAGAAGATATATTTTTTGTTACTCTTAAAAAATAATTTAATTTTAAATTTTATTCTAATGTCTTAATTTTCAGTTGTGTAAATTTATCAATAATTTACTTGCTTCACTTTATTTTTTAAAATTAATTCATAACGTATCCACATTAAGCCACATGCCAGCTTAATAATAAGCCACTTGGCATATTGCTCAATAAGATTTTCTTATTGCGAACATCTCCTACATTTTAATGCAAGAAAATCAAAATTTAATTATATCTCCTATAATTTTGGTTGCATATGCATATGCAATAACTTACTTTTCCCCATATATTTTGCCTATGTTTTAATTGAATAAAAATTAAAAATTAATTATATCTCCTACTATATTTTTCTTTACACTACTTAAAAAAAAGTAATATATTACTCAATTGATGAAGTCGTATAGCTTTCAATTGGATCTTAGTTTATAACATTGTTATAAAAATAAATGTATACTTATTTTTGCTTTACACTACTTAAAAATATATTGTATTATTTATCCTATCCTTTTTTAATTTATTAAAATATTGCTAAGTATTTTGCTCTATGCAGTTTATTATTTATTAATATTTATAAATGTTTTATCTGTTTATTTAGTTTTATAAAAGTAGAAAACACTAGTCATTCTATCCTTGAATTTTGTTAAGAATTTATTCATTTATTTTGCTTTTTAAAATTGAGATTTTTCTGGTGATGACATTATCATCCTCTCCTTGTTTTGGATCTCCTATTATATATAGATAGATTGAATTTTAATGCAATAAAATTAAAAATTAATTATTGTCACGATGCGAAATTTTCATTGTCGGGACCGTGATGCCGCCTAATATTTCATTTGTTAGGCAAGCCAATGTTAGAACAATTTATTTATTTTTTAACAGTTTAAATAAAATATAAAAAAGATTGAAATAAATAACAATCCAAAATAATGTGCGGAAGCTAAAACAGCTAAAATATTTGATACAACCCTAGACCCGGTGTCACAAGTTCACGAGCTACTAGAATAGTGAAAACAAGGGTCTGAAATAACATGAAATTGTCTAAAAGGAAAGTACACATCTAAATAAAAAAAATGGGAAGGGGACTCCAGGAGTTGTGGGCGCTGAGCAGATGTACCTCAAGTCTCCACGGCTATCCAATCCGAACATGCTAATAACCGCCGCTGGGACTGACTCCAAAATCTGCACAAGAAGTGCGGAGTGTAGTATGAGTATAACTGATCTCATGTACTATGTACGTGTTGAGCCTAACCTCGACGAAGTAGTTACAAGACTAAGGCAGATTGCTCACACTACAACTTGTACGCAATATATAATAAAGACAAAAGCGAAAATACGGAACGAAATAAGACAGTCAATTGAATATAATAGCTACACCCTCAATTAATAAGCAGTGACGCTTTAGAGTTTCAAGTGAAAATACCGAAAACCAACACAACTCAAGGAAATAGAAACGCATAGGTCGTTGCGGCGCGCAACCCAATCCCACCGTGCAACACAGAATCCTCTCTTATTTCACCATAACAACATCAACAACAATAATATATATATATATATATAT
>ML356993.1:0-45511 GCA_005239505.1 Nicotiana paniculata | reverse complement strand
TCATGAAAGAGAGATTTCTTTTATTGTCTCTATTGTTTCCTTTAAGGTGCTTATCTCACTTGTTATATACATATTATTTATTGTGAGATAACAATAAATATTAGAAATACAAACAACTAAATTGATAGAAAAAATAACACATCAAGTAGAAGTATTAACAAGTGAGATAAGCACCTTAAAGGAAACAATAGAGACAATAAAAGAAATCCCACTATATATATATATATATATATATATGTGTGTGTGTGTGTTGTGGCGCGCAACCCGATCTCACCATGTAACAGTATTAGTATCACAATTCACCCTTATTTCACCATATCAATCCATCCTTATTTCACTTGTTGCAGCGTGCAACCCGATCCCACTATATCAGTACATTTAATCACTAAGTACAATTAATTTCATAATTCCAATCAAAAGAACCACCATTCCTGATGAATATAAAGATGAAACAATAAGGAAACCTTGTACCAACTTGAAATTCACATATGGAATACTACACGGCAAGACAAGTCCAGTAAATGACAATTAAAAGGTGCAAGAACATCAATAAGGCATATATCAACAATTCATGAAAGTATGAAGAGGTCTAACATTTTTAACCGGAGAAACAATGATTAACAAGTAGCAATTAAAGCATGGAAGGCATTTAGGGCACATAACAGTTAAACCAGTGAAGAAGATAATTAAGGAAAAAACGGAAAATCAGGGAAACAAGTAATTCAACGGTGTATAAGTGATGATAGGCTATAATTACGTATTTTAGTCGCTTATTACACTCTAGTTTACTGCACTTTAATTGAGTTTGAGCTTTAATTGCTAGTGTTTTGCACTAATTGTGTATTTTATGCCTTGTAGGAGTGATTCTGAGCTATGTAGATGTTATAAAATGAATTCAAGTGATTTGGAGCTTTGAATTCTGAGTAAAAGTCAAAGGAATTAAGCCGGGATCGTGTTCAGGGGTCAAATCTGATAGTTAAGAACAAACGAAGACTCGAGTAGGTGTATTGCACATTGTCTAGTAAAATGGACATAACTCTTTGCTCAGAACTCCATTTGGCTATACAATATATGGTTGGAAATCTAACTCAAAGGGCTACAACTTTCATGTTTTATGTTTTTCTAAATTCCAAACATCACAGGGTGAAAAATGCGGTCTCAACCGCGACCGCGGACCTGACGCGGACTGAGGCAGTACACTGAGTAAATATCGCGCCCGGACCGCGGCTGATCGCGACCGCGATCTCCAAACCTGAAAAAAATTATCCTTTTTCGCGTAGGAGAATGTATAATTGTTTGGTCCCGACCCTACTTAGTATATATACATGGAAAAACGTGTATTTTAAGGAGGTTGGACAGATTTGAGACAGAGATTTGACCTAAGGGGGCAGAGACACAATAGGAGCAAGGCGGGGAATTCTTCTATGAGTTTTTCCTTCCTCTTCTTATTTTTCATTGTTGGTTATTACTTTTAATATTGTATTTTTATATACTATTATGAATAGCTAATTTGTTATCTAGGGTTTTGATTGAACCTTTTGTAGGATAAATTCTTGTTATGTTTTTTATATAATTGAGCTGTTGAATTTCTCTACTCTTTCAACTACGTGTTTATTATTATTGATTGAATGACCATCGATTGACTGTGCCTATTTATTATGTGTTGCTTGAGAAATGATATATATTTAGGTGGTTGTTGAACAACGTCACTCCTAACGTATGTGAGAAATCAATACAACAGGTTTAAAGGTAGGTTTAGAAAGAACAAAGCTTTGATATTGTCATAATGAGCGGCTAGATAAAGCCAACTAGCATAGTTCGAGAGAATAAGTCTAGTAAATTATTGTAGTTGCTCGAGAGAGAATTATGGCACCTAAAGTGCTCACGACCAGTAGAGAATACATAGGCGAAATTATAGAAAACATAGCGGGAAGGATTCCGACAGTTGGGGAAATCATAATTCTAGACCTCCTAAATTTAATCTTCAACCCTTAGCATCTTTAGTTGTTAATTTAATGCTTTAGTTTATCAGTTTATAGTTAGAAATAAATATTATAATCTCAATAATTAGGAAATTGTTTGGACTTGTGTTTCTTAGCAATATATAACAATTATAGCGAAACCTTAGTTCTCTGTGGGATTCGACTCCGGACTTATAGACCGAATTATATTTGCAGCGACCGCTTATCCTTTTTAGGACTAGAGTTGGGTGTGATCAATAAGTACTCGTCACCTCTCATATACGCCGCAACACATGAAATTCACATAACCAAAGTTCAAGGGTTCCTAATTCCCTCAAGTCAAGGTTAAACTCAACACTTACCTCACTCTACAGTCAATTCAGAGCTCTATCGGGGTCTTTCCCCCATAATCCGCATCCAAACCACTCGTATCTAGCCACATTTGACTCAATAGTGTCAAATATTGCTAAAGGAATCAATTACAATTCATAAATTTATAATTTCCTAAATTGTTCTCAAAAAGTCAACAATCGACACCGGGCCGGCTTAGTAAACACTCGAGGCTCTGACCAAAATCTATTTACTCATTCATCCCCGAGTCCGATTATGTAACTAGTTTCGAAATCCGACCTCAAATTGGGTCTAAATCCCTAATTTGAAAAAAAAAAACTCATTCTTCCTAAATTCCTAGTTTCTACAATGGAAGAACAAAGATTAAGACTAGAAATTAAAGGATGATGTTGGAAATGGAAGAAAAATTGGTCTTGAATTTTCTCTTCAAAACCGCCTTTAAGCCGAGCTCAAATGGAAAGATTATGAAAATTGGGGGAGATCCCGTTTTTGAAATGTTTTAAAGTTTGGGCGTCCGGCCTTCTTCGCGTTTGCGAAGGGCCCGCCGCGATCGTGAAGCAGCGGCTAAAACAACCTACCTGTTCGCGAGATAACCTTCGCGTTCGCAAACGCTTATACCCACCAGCCTACGCGTTCGGGAGCCATGTGTCACGTTCTCGAATAGTATTGATCAGTCTCCCCTCCCCCAGGTCCCATGCCGACGCGTTCAAAAGAGGCTGGCCGCGTTCGCGAAGGGTATAACCCCCACTGCTCCGCGTTCGCGACCCAGCTTCCCCGTTCGTGAAGAAGAAACTCACACCCAGCCCAATTCACTCTTCGCGTTCGCGAGAGTACCTTCGGGATCGCGAAGAAGGAAACCATATGACAGTTGAAACTGAAGAAAAAACATATTTTCTAAGTCTAAAACCATCTGTAGCCTATCCGAAATTCACCCGAGACCTCAAGGCTCCACACCAATTATGCACACAAGTCATAAAATATGATACAAACTCGCTCGCATGATCAAAATACCAAAATAACACCTAGAACGACAAATCGAACACCAAATCAAATGAAATTTTCACGAAAACTTTAAAACTTTTATTTTAACAACCGAACGTTTGAATCACGTCAAATCGACTCCGTTTCTCATCAAATTTGACAGGTAAGTCATAAATATAATAATGGACCTATACCCAATAGTGGAACCAAAATGCAGCCCCGGTATTAAAAAGGTCAAACATCAGTCAATTCTTTAAAATCATTAAACCTTTAAACTTTCAATTTTCGATAAAAAATAATAACTCGAGCTAGGGACCTCCATTCGATTATGGGCATATGCCCAGGTCCCAAATTACGATATGGAGCTGCGGAGACCGTCAAAATAAAGATTCAGGTTCATTTGCTCAAAACGTTGATCGAAGTCAATTCAAATGGATTTTTAAGGCAAAAATTCATATTTTATCAATTTTTAACATAAAAGCCTTCCGAAAAATATCCGTACTGCGCACGCAAATCGAAGAAGACTTAAAGAAGCTATTGGAGGCTTCGAAACACATAATTATGTTCTAAAACTCTAGATGACCTATCGGGACATCACAATTATATCTCCAAACAAAAGAATTCCTTGCACTATTTAAAAAAAAAAGTATTGTATTACTTATTTGACGAAATATTATAGCTTTCAATTGAGTATTAGGTTATAAATATTGTTATAAAAATAGATGTATACTTATGTTTTCTTTACACTAATTAAAAAAAGTGTTTATATTACTTATTTGACGCTTATAGCTTTCGATTGGATCTCACGTTATAAATATTGTTGAAAAAATAGATGTATACTTATTTTTTCTTTACAGTACTACTTAAAAAAATATTTTATTATTTATGATATCCTTTTTTAAATTTATTATTGTGCTACGTGTTTTGCTCCATGAAGTTTTTTATTTATTAATATTGCTAAATGTTTTATTTATTATTTTAATTTTTTAAAGTTAGAATTTTCCTGGTGATGACACTTGTCATTTCTATCCTTGAATTTTGCTAAGTATTTATATGTTTATATATTTTCTTTATAAAATTTAGATTTTTATGGTGACGACACTTATCATGCTTCCCTTAATTTACCTCTCCTATTATATATCCTATTATATATAGATAGATAGATAGATAGGTTGTTAAAGAATCAATATAAAAAGGTGTGATCCCATATGTTCCTTTTACTAATTACTACAAAATTCAATCCTTGATTTTCTATTGACATTCTCTTTCAATTAATGGAAAACAATTCACTTAATATATTTTGTATTTCCTAGAATTTGATAGCTTGTTTAATCAATTTTTTTTTTTTGGATCAGAAAATTATTATTATTATTATTTGGCTAAATGTACTTTTTTTTAATAAAAAAATTGAGGTGTTTGATCAAGTTTTAGAAGGAAAAAAAAGTTTTTTGAGTAGAAGCAGAAATAGTTTTTGAAAAGCGAAAAAAAGTAATTTTTCTCCAAAAACACTTTTTGAAGAAAATATACTTTAAAATATTTTTTAAAAGCTTGGTCACACAGTAATTATTGCTTAGAAGTACATTTCAAACTGCTTAATCAAATACAAATCGGTTATCACCAAAGTTACTTTTAGAATTGTACTTTTGAAAAAAATATTTTTCAAAATAAATTTTTTTTAAAAAGTTGCCAAACATGCGTTTCAAAGTTTTCATCTACTTTACACCCTTTGGCGCTTCATATGGACCTATTCTGGATGATATCATATTCTATGTTGTGATCAAATTATTAAGGTTGTGTCTATTCAAGAAAATGTTGAAAAATCAGACCTCTAAGTTGTGGAATTTACCAGGAAAAAACGGAGCAGAGGGTTGGTAAGTGGACCTGTCACTATACTCTCTACTCATTACTCATTTAGCTGTATTTAAGTCCACGTTCAGACCCATATGTGATGGCCCCACAAGTACACACTAATCTAGTTTGGACTGTATTAGTAAAGTCACCATGTGATTAGTTCGTTAGTTAAGTAGCATATCTTAAATGTGATTTTGTAAATGAATCTAAAATTAAATTCCTCATATAACATAAACAATAAAGGATCGTTGCGTATAAGGTATAAGCACAAATAATGTTGGGATAAAAATTTAACACCACCTTAATACTTTGTTTGGTTAGCAATCCTGGGATAAGTTATCCCAAAATTAATATTAATCGGGATAATTTATACTTTGTAGGGGTAGGGTAATTACTGCCGAAAGGTTTTATACTTTCGTCTTAAAAATTATGCAAATATTATTTTTAATACAATATATCAAAGCGTGGACGAGCATGAGTAGATTCTTCTTTTGGTGGGACCCACCTATAAGAGCATAACACTTGCCGAGAAATATCTGGGCGCCGTAGAGGGCACATGGCAATTTGGCATAAACAAGGATTGCAAGGATATTGCAATACTGTCCCCGAAACTCTAATATATCTCCTCATGACCCTATTAGTCCTTATAATTTGGGTTTAAGTCTAAAATAAAATCCAAAAACTAATTCTTAACTGCTATATCTTGCGACAATATGAACATGAAATATTGTCTGATATTCTTTCCCTTGTTAAAATGGTCCCAATGATTCTGTTTGAGTTAGCGGATACATTGTAACTCTTTCCTGTGTGATGATATTGTCTTCATCAATCCTATTAGTTAACTTTGGACTATTATTAGGCCAATACTTTATGTATTTTCATTTATTCGTGTCATTTTTATATTTTTTTATTATTTTTAAAAAAGTCCATAAAATTTTTATTCCCTCTCTATGGGTTAATCGTTGATCATTCGTTAATTCCAGAGGGTCTTACAGCTTATCTTCCATGCTATTTATATCTATATCTATATATTATATTAAAAGCACGAAGACCCTTAGCGAAATATCGTTCGCCTTTTTTACCCCTTTAAAATACTGGACAAAATATTCATTTGATTATTTTCTTAATATATATGAATAATCGTTTAATTATTTTCCTTGAATAATCATTTAATTATTCTCCTAATATTTAAAACTTTAATTTTTCTAACTCCTTCCAATTCTAGAATTTTAGAAGTTTATTATGATTTAGTTATAAGCAAATTGAAAACTTACGTTTCTAATTTGTAATTAAAAAAATATCCTCCTTTATTTAGGAGTTAATAGTTTTTTGGCAATTAACTATTTTCTAAATATTTGATTTAGTTAAGAGCTCCTAATATTAGAAAGTCTAAGTTATAAATCTCTTGCTTAATATTTAAAACGTTAAAATTAACTAAGATTTTAAGGACAATTTTATAAAGGTATCTAATTGTAGATTATGTGTTTGCAAAGTTGAAGAAGCGTTTGATTAAAGGATAATGGACATACCTCTGTATGCCGAGACAATCAAACATATTTTTTAATAAAAATTCTTTCTCTATTGTCCTTTTATTATTACTAAAATAATTTAATTTTGTAGTGTTAATTGATTTTAATTTCATGACAAGATATAAATCTATAATCTAAGTAGCGAACTATAACTAACACACCTTTGATTTTATTATTATTAGTTAAATATTTTATAGCCGATTATAAATTAAAAACCAATTAATTCAATACAATTAAATTAAATAATCTTAGTAAAAGTAAAAATAAAATAAAATGACTTTTTGTGAAAGTTTGTGTTTGATTCTCTAGGTATCCAATAGTATGTCTATTACCCTTTAATTAAATATAACTTCTATAAAATTGATGTGCCAAAATATAAAAACACATTCTAATAAATACTATTATCATTCACTATTATGATATTCTTTAACTCAAAATCAAATGTTAGAAATACTTTCAAATTGATATTTAACAATTGCACGTCAAATATACACCGTTTAATAATGTTATTGTATACTTTTTGATATGAGGTACACGCACAAAGGGCATCCTCGAAAACTAGTTATTTATAAAATATACATAAATTTTCTCCAATTTATTATTTTCATGGTACTCGTGAGAGTAATTAGTGTTCATTTTTATTTGAATAAGACTAATTTTCTTCGACTTAAACAAATATTTTCTATACGTGACAAATACATGAATAGGAGGCTTTTTACCAGCATTCTGGTTAAAACTATTATGAACAAAAATGACAAACGCCACAGTATTATAAACGTTTTTGTCTTCAAAAATATTGGAGTAGAGTGAATAAAGGAGCTGTGCCCGCTTGGACAAAAAAAAGTCACTTTGTATCGAAAAATTTTCGTTTTTTTCGAAATCGGTGTTTGACCATAAATTTTCAATTTCACTTGAATATAAATTTTGGAATTCGAAAATTTGAAAAACTCGAAAAAGATATTTTTAAAAATTTTCACTCAAATCACTCACAAAACTTCAAAACAACCCAAAATAATATTTATATCCAAACACAAATCTAATTTTCAAATACTATTTTCACTTAATTTTTTCACTTTTCTTTTTTTTGGATTTTTACCATTCTTATGTCCAAACGCCCACTTAGCAATCACGATTACTAGATCTGCGTTTATTTTTATGTCAACAATCTGGTTAAAAAGTGGACTTGATTCGCAAGTAACTTTCTTTCTCAACATGGAGGCAAAAAGAAGAAGGAAGTCTTAGCTTTCTATACATTTTTATTATTCCTGTTACGTATTAGTATTTATCCGTAAAATAGTATAATTAAATTTATATATGGTTTATATACAAATAAATTAATTTAATCCTGAAATAATAAAATAATCATAGTGTTATGCAACATTTAGCCTTAGGATGTAGACGAAATATTAGAAGCAACAGTTTCGGGAATAGGGTTTACGGGCAACAACAACGAAATAAAAAAGTAAGAAGATAAAATCTTATTAAGCTTTGTATAGAATGTAGCGTAAGTTTGCCAGAAAATTTGTGTTCTTTACAATGATAACTGAACTCACTATTTATAAATGTCTATAGGGAAAGAGGTCCTAGGATCGTGTCATTCTTTAATGTCAATTATGAGGGATGTTGATGAAGATGTAACGATGAACATAAATGTCCAATTCTCTGTAACCGGTAATTGTTCTTAATGCCATGGAATATTCTCTATTAAATGCTATCGAGAGAAGAACATTTATCATATCCTTATGGGCGTTATTCTTTCCAGTGACAAATAAAACAATTACTTTCGGTCTTTGGTCATCCCCCGTCTTGGATTCCACGTATCCTTTTTTGGACGGTCACTTGTCATAGCATATTTTAACTTATACAATGAGGTTAAGAAAAGGAGGAAAAAAGAGTAATAGGACATTGTATGTCTTTTTTTTTTGGTCAAATAGGACATTATATGCCTGTTATTAATCTGTATTGCTGTAAAATAAATAAAACAGTAAACTTTCTGAAAATACAGAAACAGAAAAGTTAGTAGAACTAGAACGTCAATTCTCTTCTGAAAATAGTATAAGATTAAACCGAGCCCACTGAATACATCGTGTGTCCTTGAGGAAATTATTCCCCTCAAGTACCCGAAGTTTTGGAATATATCCTCACAGGATAAAACGATTTAACTCATCAGTATATCGGTACCAAAAAACTCTGGTGATCGACGAACCACTCGATGGTCATAAAACACACTGGAATATTTCGTGCAGAAGAAGAAAAAGAAGATAAAAAATTTAGTAAGTTAAAATTCTAGGATTCAAGGCATATTTATAGCCAATTTCGTACTGTTTATGGAAAGGTTTTGCAACCTTTCAGAACAACCATAGCTGTTGGAACATATGCGAATATTGCAGGAAAATTAATCCAAAAATATTAATCAATCAATCGTTGACCGAAGCCGAACCGAGCGAGCGACGACGACGACATGAGGCTTGACTTCTTCTCAACTCTTTAAGAGCTAGAAGAAGAGCTTCTCTATATATACACATAGATTTTCTTTCCTTCTTTCAATGATGGACAAAGTGCACTAATTCAAAATTTCACTTCCCTCCATTTCTTTTCCCACCATTTTTCATTTACTCTCTTTAAGCTATATCAAATTTAAAATTAAGCTACATTAAACGTAAAGACCAATAATGCCAACGTTCACAAATGTGAAGTGTATGAACTATTAGATTACATGCCTCGATAGTAGGGGGGGGGGGGGGGGGGGAGGGGGAGGGGAGAGGATTTGACATCTACAATAAAAAAGAGGGTGATGTAGTTCGCCAATTTTGATATCGAAATACTGATATTAAGGAAAATATTATTCCAATAATTGACCAAAACATGTCATTTTGTTCTCTCTCTCGATGATGACACTTTATCCTTTTCGTTTTCCACATTTTATTAGTATCTTTTTTTTTTTTCTTTTCGGAGCGCACTAACGGAAAACTTGAGATAATTCTTAGTTGTTGTGGAAGTTAGCGTCTTAAAGAAAGTAAGTGCTTGCTGCTCCTGCTCTTATAGTTCCTCCCTCTTTTTATTTTTACTTGGCATATATATTAAAAATAAATTTTTATTTTTACTTGTATTTTACGCATATCAAGAAAAGAAGAAAATATTTGTTCCTGTTATACTCATAGTATTTATTATTCATTTTAAATTATTTTCTCAAATCCAATAAAGTATGCATCAATTAATATATGTATCATAATAAATTATGTACTTTATTTATTATTTTTTAAAAGTTGTGAAAAGTCAAATTGTGCCAAGTAAAAGTGAATGGAAAGAATACTTCACAACCACATGTCATTTTTTCTCTCTAGATGATGATGACACTTTATCCTTTTCGCTTTCCACATTTTATTTTGTTCCAACAAAGCAAAGAAGGGTACAAGAATTAGGAAAAAGAAAGAGAAGATAAGATGTGCTTAATTTTATAGTACTTTGTTATACTTTTTGTCAATTCAATTCTTTTGGTAGCAAACCTGCTCGTATTTACCTTTTACTATTAACGAATCTATAATGTAAAATAGGTGAAATCCACGTATAAAAAGTATTTTAAGAAATGATAAATTAACCCTCCATTATAAATTGGTTCGGAGCTCCATTAAGAGTCAAAAGCCTAAAAATAAGACATTTTGTTAAGGAGTATGTATGAACCAAAATATTAAGAGGATAAATTAAGCTAACGTTTGGATATAAATTTGGTTAAAACTCGAAAAAATAAATTTTCGAAGTTGAAATGAAAAATAATTTTTGAAAGTTGAAATTATATTTGAACATATATTTTACTTGAAAAAAATTTAAAGCTTTTATGAATAGAAAACTTCAAAAACTACTTTAGAGTTGTTTTGGATTTGTAAATTTTGTTTTCAATATTAGTTTAGCATTTTTATCTTTAGTAAAAAGTTTATTCTATTAATTAGGAATTTTGTCAAAAAAGTCAAGAGTGGTAAGTAATTGGTCCAAATTAGAAAAACAAAATTAGTATATATACCCACCAAATACGGAGATGCTATTTTCATCCATCAATGATCATTCTCCATTCTATATAAACAAAACATCTTTTATTTCATTAGTGTCCATAACCTCAAACCTCCAACAACTTTTGAGTTTTCTTTCTTTCTCCATAATAATGGCGTCCACTCCTTCTCCTCGCACTGCCGCCACAACCCTTCAAAATTCTCTCCTCTCTTCTTCTTCTGTAAATCACAACAAGCCTTCAAATCTCTCTTTCCTACATACTTCCTCAAATTCCTCTTCCCTCAAACTTTTTCACTCTGTTTCTGCTTCGTTTTCTCCATCAAATTCTTCTTCCACCATTTGTAACGTTCTCAAAACTGTTGAATCAGCTGACATCTCATTCTCCAACGCGAGAGATCTCGACGGCGTCGTTTCGATTCCCAAGCCAACCATTCTCGTCTCCGAGAAACTTGGAGAGGCGGGTTTGGACCTGCTCCGGAGTTTCGGCAACGTGGATTGTTCGTACGACTTGTCTCCTCAGGATCTCTGCGCTAAGATCTCTCTCTGCGACGCGCTTATTGTACGGAGTGGGACTAAGGTGACTCGAGAAGTCTTTGAGGCTGCACAGGGCCGTCTTAAAGTCGTCGGAAGAGCTGGTGTTGGTATAGACAATGTGGATCTGCAAGCTGCAACTGAATTTGGTTGCCTCGTCGTTAACGCGCCCACAGCTAATACAATTGCTGCTGCTGAGCATGGCATCGCTTTGCTTACCTCCATGGCCCGTAACGTTGCTCAGGCTGATGCCTCCATGAAAGCTGGTACCTTTTTTTTCATACTTCTGCTACTGCTGTTTTTGATGATTTATTGCATAGATCTGAAAATAAGAAGTATTTGCTAAATTCTCAGTATCTAGATTACGAACTAGGACAAGGACCTCTTCCAGTCTTCAACTTTAAGTAAAAAAAAATTAAAAATCATGGCTTGCGCATCCCGGTAGGTATTTTTTGGTCGTGGCGTTTCAGACGTAAATTTATTTGATTTGTTGGAACTTTAACTTTGTTTTGAGTGAGTTGCTGGATCTATATTAATTAAATAATTTGATTACTTATAAAAAAGAAAATGAAGCATTTGGTGGACAGGTAGAGTTTAAGGTTAGGTACTGAAGGTTTATTGTTAACTTAAAGATTAGTATATAATTACTTCTTTCATAAGATGTTAGTCTTGTATTTAAGTACAAACCATCTTCTTAAGGTTTATAAATCAAGAATGCTACTCTAAGATTTATATGCTAATTTTTTTTACTTAAAAGACAAACTTTGAAGGAATTGTATTACTTATCTATTCAATTTCACACAAATGTATTCTGAAGCTTCAATTTTTCAAGTTTAGCTTGACTAGTTAGAGGATAACGACAAGTTTAGACAATTTTGGCAGGGACAAGTTTCTTTGTTCTTTATTTTTTGTGTGGTGGTTGGTTGGTTTTGGGGGTGGGGGGTGGATTTTTGAAAACAGATCTGTTTGTTTCTAGGAATGGATAGTCCAAGAATATGACAGGTTTGTATTCTTTAATTGGCTGAGTAACTAGATCTGAACTCTGATTCATGGTGTCATGTGAAGCAATATACAATTATTATGAAATAACCAATTAGTTTGCAGGAAAATGGTTGCGAAGCAAGTACGTGGGTGTTTCTCTTGTTGGGAAGACATTAGCAGTTATGGGCTTTGGTAAAGTTGGTTCCGAGGTTGCAAGACGTGCAAAAGGCCTGGGTATGCATGTAATTGCCCATGATCCTTATGCACCAGCTGACAGAGCTCGCGCTATTGGTGTGGATTTGGTTTCCTTTGAGCAGGCCATAGCTACTGCTGATTTCGTCTCACTCCACATGCCTCTTACACCTGCTACTAAGAAGGTATTCAATGATGACACATTTGCAAAGATGAAGAAAGGAGTTCGCCTTATAAATGTTGCTCGAGGGGGTGTTATTGATGAAGATGCATTAGTTAGAGCCCTTGACAGCGGAATAGTTGCTCAGGTATGTTCACTTAGTTCTGTTCCTTTATTCAATTAAATTTGAAGCTCGAAATATTAACTAGTCATCGCTTTCTCTCACAGGCGGCACTTGATGTGTTCACGGTGGAGCCACCACCAAAAGATAGTAAACTAGTGCAACATGAGAATGTCACTGTTACACCTCATCTTGGAGCAAGCACAAAAGAAGCACAGGTACAATTGACATTCACACTCAAATTATTTGCACCTCCTTGTCATATTTACATGGTTTGAGTATATTGTTTCCTGCTCCTTGAGTTATGTGTTCAAAATCTATTTTCATAGGAAGGAGTTGCGATTGAAATAGCTGAGGCTGTAGTTGGTGCTCTAAATGGGGAACTTTCTGCTACCGCTGTGAATGCTCCAATGGTCCCTCCTGAGGTAAACTATACCATTATGTGCTAATATATGTTTTCTCTTTTGAGTCACAACCAATGGCAAGGATAATGAAATTTCCTGCTTCTGTGATCAGGTATTGTTCGAGTTGGCTCCTTATGTCGTGCTTGCTGAGAAACTAGGTAGACTGGCTGTACAGCTAGTGACTGGTGGGAGTGGAATTCAGAATGTGAAAGTGGTTTATAAATCAGCCAGGGACCCTGATAGCTTGGACACTAGACTTCTCCGAGCCATGGTAACAAAAGGCATTATTGAGCCAATATCCGATACGATCATCAACCTTGTAAATGCAGATTTCAGTGCAAAGCAGAAGGGTCTTCGGATTAGTGAGGAACGTGTTATTGTTGATTCGTCTCCAGAGTATCCTGTTGAGACAATCCAGGTTCAAATCAGCAACGTGCAATCAAGATTTGCAAGTGCTTTATCAGAGAACGGGAACATCAGCATTGAGGGGAAAGTGAAGTATGGAGTTCCCCATCTTACACGTGTTGGATCGTTCAGCGTTGATGTGAGCTTGGAGGGTAACCTCATCCTTTGCAAACAAGTGGACCAACCTGGTATGATCGGGCAAGTTGGAAACATACTTGGTGAGAGTAATGTGAATGTGAGCTTTATGAGTGTTGGGAGAACCGTGAAGAGAAAGCAGGCAATTATGGCAATTGGAGTAGACGAAGAACCGAACAAGGATACTCAGAAGAAGATTGGAGAGGTATCTGCAATTGAAGAATTTGTCTTCCTCAAACTATAGTCCAGATACCCAATGTTGGAATGAAGGAACTTCTTACTACTACTTACTATTGAGAAGTCATAATATATTTGCAGTTTGGCTTAAGGTGTGTCTGCCTATTCTACTTAATTAATGTGGTCGTTTAGGTGTTTGTTCGATGAGATCAAAGCGATGTTGTTTCTCATGTAATCCTCTTTAAGCTTTTCATTTACCAGGGCTACTTATTCTATTATTTTAAGCGTCCATACTATTTGGGTAACGACTAGGGAAAAAAGAAACATATTAAACGAATCTTTATCGCAAATGTATACGTGTTCATTAAAAGTCTAGTGTTCTCCTCTTTTGAAAAGTACGCACCATAATCAAAAGAAACTTTATAGAATTTAATCACAGAGGAGGGGAGAAGCAGGAAATAATCAACTAATCATAGCTTTCTGCTATTCTTCTTCGTCACATTCATTTTAGTCGATATCGATCATGATGGACCATATTCGCGTGCTTATCAAACCCCCCTTAAAAGGAAAAACAGAGCCATTATACAAAATTCGAGCAAATGATGCCACAATGTGTCAATAAGCTACAAATTCGAACGTGATACATAAGGAAAACGAACTCTAAAAGGAATTGGGAAATGACCAAAACATGAAAGTTGTAGATCTTGGAGTCTAGTTTTCATAACATTAAACCATTTGTCATTTGGAGTTTTATACGAAAAGTTATGACCATTATACTAGAAGCTGTCTGAGAAGAGTTAGGAAATGGTTTTCGAGAATTTTTGTTCTTCGTGAATGCGATGGGAAGCCCGCGAATGCGAAGAAGGGTTTCCTGGCAATGTTTAAGCTTGCAAAAATGGGTTTGACTCATTTTATCTCATTTTCTCTATGGGAGACGACCTAGGGGCGATTTTGGAGCTCCATCTTCATCATCTATGTCAAGGTAAGTGGTTCTCACCTATTGCAAGTTAAATAATTGGATTATATATAAATTTTAACATGGAAATTCATGAAAAATTAGTGAAAATTTGGAGTTTCGGTAGAAAACCTAAAAACTTGGTATTTTTGAATTTTTGACCACGAATTTGGGCATGAAATTGAGAATAAATTATATTTTTGAGTTCGCGATGTTATAGGTAATGTTTATCTTCGAAAATTTTCAGAATCAGGGCACGGTGATTTTTATCGACTATTCGATCGGGGTTAGAAATTGTTATAAATTGGATTATAATGAGTATTTGAGTATATATTTATGGGTTTGCACAATTATTGACTAGTATTGGAGCGTTGGGCATCCATTTGAGTCGTCGAAAGGGCTTGAGAGCCGAATATGGAATTTCGGAGTGAGGTAAGTCTCCTTTCTAACCTTGTAAGGGGGAATTAACCCATAGGTGAAATAAGTAAATATATGCTTCTCTTTGTGGGGGACTACGTATGCATGAGGTGACGAGAGTCCGTGCGTAGCTACTATTATGCTTATGTCCGGGTAGTTTAGGACCCAAAAGCATGCTTTACTTGCCATATCTGTAATCTTATTGACAATTTAAAAGGCGTAATTCATATCGAACTTGGTAAATAAATTTCCAAAGGGCTAAACATCACTTTCTTGACTGTTAAAAGAGAAGTTGTCATTTCCTTGGGTAATTGTTTCCCTAATGAAGTCTTGGTTGACTGCTTGAATGTGTGTACCTATGTGTATCCGTTTCACATGTATGATTCGCGAGCGGAGTAATTCTTTTGTTTATATTTGACCGCATATGTATGATTCGCGAGCGGGATAATAGATGCATCTATGGTTCGCGTCATTCGACCCTCTGGCAGTGCACAATTTAAATATTATGTTGGATCGGGCCGTACGACCTCGACATGATTTGCGCATGACTTGTTGATTATTTTTGGAATTATTGATAATTGATGTGGCTTCATTGGCCGGGGATGTAAATAAGTTTAAAGATTTCTATTAACAAAAGAAATGTTTACCTGCTTCATGATTATTGAGTTTGCAGCCGTCTTATAAAATCTATGATTTTTCACATTATTAGTATTACATTATTGGACCACTAGTAAGTGCCAAAGTCGACCTCTCGTAACTACTTCTTCGAGGTTAGACTGGATACTTACTGGGTACGCATTATTTTCGTACTTATACTACATTTATTGTGCATTTTTGTTGCAAATGCACTTGTATGTCTAGTGGCCTCGTTAGGCGCAATGGCATGGTTGATACGGAGACTTAGGCGAGCTGCATATCTCAAGACGACCCGCAACAAGCAGAGTCTCCTTCAGAGTATTGTATTTTTTTCTGTCCAATTTATATTCCGGACAGTTATTATAAATTCCTAGAAATTTGCTCATGCACTTGTGACACCGGGTTCTGAGATGACTATGGGGTTATTCAGTATTTAAATTTGCTAAGACATCATTATTTACTCAGTGAAGTTCATTATTTATTGTTAAATGCAAGGAAAAGAAATGATTTCAAAACTACTAGAATTTGATTAACTTCTTTGTGTTGACTAGCCTGACAATGGTGTCCGGCGCCATCACGACCATTAATGGATTTTGGGTCGTGACAACCTAGGAATTGAATTTAGGTGTAATTGAGTGCAATTACACATTTTGACATGTTTGTCTGGCCAAATAATTACTTGGTTAGTATGAAATTTGGTGTAATTGGAGAGGGTATAATTACCCTCTCCAATTCTCAAAGGGGAGGTGATTACACTGTGTAAATTACAAGGTCGCCTTTTAATTTCTTTCCTTTTTGTTTCTATTTTAATATATTTTCTTTATAACTTTTTATTTTTATTATTTTAATTTTGAAATATTATTTTTGCTTTTAAATTTCTTTTAAATTTTAAAATATATTTTTCTGTGTACATTATTTATCTACCTTTACTTCTTATGATTCCATGTAATTGCTTATATTTTATTTCTTATTTATTCTATTTTCTTCATTTAGTGTAACTACATTATTATTCTAATTTTTGAAACTACACCTCCTAATATTAGAAATAATGAGTCATTAACAAACTTGACATATAATGAGTGATGCAATTAAACTAGAATTTTGTTGTTTAATGTGGTTACAAACTTATTATGTTTTCTAATCTTAAGTGTATTGGAACTTACCATTTAATTATTGGAATTTGACATATGTTAAACTATTTTATTTTTGATTTTTAAAATTGTGTTATATTCATGGTTCGAATTTACTTGCTGTATTGTCTCACATTACATGTTGTTCATGTTTTAGTTAGAATTGATAGATTAGATTTGTCAAACATTTGAATAATGTTACGACATTATATTTATAAATATTAATTTATTTTATCAATCATGCATTCATGATGTTCTTGCAAAACGTATGTTTTTAGTTTTTGTAAGTAACTAAACTAAATATTATTAATTTGGAATATATATAAATTATCTTTACAATATTAGTTCTAAACATATGATTACTAATTAATTTATATTCATGGAAATATATACATCTTAAATACCAAATCTAGTATTATTTATACTTATAAAAAAATATTTATAGGCATATATTTATCATATTAAGTTTAAGTTTTGATAATTATTTCATTTAAAATTTAACTTAACTGTGTAATTACGTTATGACAAACAAACATGTCGTTATAATTTCTATATTGTATAATTACTAGGCTAAATTACCATCCTAGTAATTATATCTATTCCAATTACTGGTTGACTTTCCAAACAAACCTTAAATACTCAAAATTTGTTCCGAGAAAAATAACAACTATTTGTATATATAGGTTCTCCATTATCACTTGGATTTAGTGGAGGCCAGCAAAATAATAAAGAAAATACTACTCCTTGTTGGAATCGAAATAAAAAGGCTTCATGCGAAAACTAACAATTATAATTTTTTCAATGACAATAAATTAGGCAAGAAATATATATATATACACACACAAACATGCATAAACTTTAATATGGTTTGGCAATTGACCTACATATGATAAAACTAATATAGAATAAAATTAAAACTTCGAGAGAATAATCTCTTCATAAACAAAACTCCCGTAAGGACTACATTGTGGATGTTATTCTCTTGTGCTGTTGTGTGAATGAAGGATTCTCAATGTATAAAGGCTACAACTTTTTCGTATTTGTCAAAAGTGAAATAGATCTATACTTTACTTTAAAGAAAAGTAAAACAATTATGATTAATATTCTACTCTTCCTTCAAGTAAAAGAATAAATTCAAATAATGTAAAAAGTCAGGACAAATTCCTAAGGGGTATTATCACTTCTAGCTCGCGCTAGAAACTATTCACGTTCAGTAGTCAAAAAAATATATAAAATATATATAATTTTTGCATATAACATACATAATATGTGTGTGTGTGTAAAACTAACCCAGTAAAATCCCACTAATGGGGTCTGGAGAGGGTAGTGTGTATGCAGGCCTTACCCTTACCCCGATGGATAGAGAGGTTGTTTCCGATACAACCTCGGCTCAAGAAGACGAAAACAGACAATATATCAGTACCATCAATAAAAAACCTTAGAAAAAAATAACAGCATCACAAGAACATAGATGAAAAGCAAAATAATAACCAGCAGATAAATCTCGGGACTAAGGGAATGAAAGAGTATTGTGAACTCAACATTAATCACTTACAGACTAAGACAAAATCCTAACAGACTAGCGTCGCTCTAGCGCGCCGTAGAAATATGCACAACTACCTCCTAACATACGACCCTAATGCTCGACCTCCACAACTTCATGTCTAGGGCCATGTCCTCCGTAATTTGAAGCATTGTCATTTCTTGCCTGATCACCTCTCCGCAACACTTCTTAGGCAACCCTCTACCTCTTCTCACACCAACCAAAGCCAGTCGCTCGCACCTCCTTATCGAGGCATCTAGGCTTCTCCTTTGAACGTGCCTGAACCATCTAAGCCTAGCTTCCCGCAGCTCGTCATCCATGGGGGCCACGCCCACCTTCTCCTATTTTCATTTCTAATCTTATCCATCTTAGTGTGCCCGCACATCTACCTTAACATCCTCATTTCTTCTACTTTCGTCTTCTGGATATGGGAGTTCTTAACTGGCCATCACTCAGTCACGTATAACATAACAATCTAACCACCGCTCTATAAAACTTACCTTTGAGTATCGGTGGCACTTTCTTGTCACACAGGACTCCAGACGTTGACCTCCATTTCATCCACTTCACCCCTGTACGGTGAGTGACATCCTCATCGATCTCCCCATCCCCCTATATAACCGACCCAAGGTACATGAAACTACCCTTCTTGGGGATGACCCACAATCCAAGCCTCACGTCCCTTCTTGCTACCGTAGACTTGACGCTGAACTTGCACTATAGGTATTCTATCTTAGTCCTGTTCAACTTGAAACCCTTACACTCAAGAGCCTGTCTTTGAGCCTCCAGCCTCTCGTTGACGCCGCCTCGCGTCTCATCAATTAGAACAATGTCGTCAGAAAATAACATACACCATGGCACCACCCCTTGAATATGGCGGATCAGTGCATCCATCACCAGGGCAAATAGGAATGTGCTAAGCGTAGATCATTGGTGTAACCCCATAACAACTGAAAAATGCTCCGAGTCGCCTCCCACTGTCCTAACCCGAGTCTTAACTACATTATACATGTCCTTAATCACCCAATTTAAACAATTGGCATGCGTTTTGCCTCCAAGCATCTCTATAGAATCTCTCTAGGAACCTTATCATACGCTTTCTCCAGATATACAAAAAATATATAGTGTTACTCCTACTATTTGAAAAATCAAATATATTTTTTTTACTAAAAAAATTCAACAAATAAGTTTCAGCGAGCAAGTATGAATTTAACATAGAGGATTATAATCCACTAAACATGTGCTACAGGATTACATCGTAGATCAAAGCTCTTGTATCTTGATTCCTATTGTGATGTTACAATTTAACTTGTCTCTGACTTTATGGGTCTAATCTGACATCTATACAAACTAATTATAGATCTAACATGTGATCACCGATAATATATTAATTAAATGAGTTTTAAGAAACATGGGTGGCACATTAGAGAGAAGCATATAGGACATGAGATCCTTAATACTAATATGCTATACGACTTACTTTTTCACCAAATCCAAAATCTCCAACTCTAGGGATGCAAGCACGAATTAATTTTTTCAAAAATACAGATCCATGTCAATTTTAAATTGTAAAGGGCTTCCATAACATGTTTCCAGATTTGCCGATTACAAGTCACGTGTTTCTTATCATATTGTGTTGTTCTTCTCTCCAAAATTGATCTCGACTCATTTATTTCTTTAATATAATGATATTTATTGTTCATTTTTTTGATATTGTGTTAGTTTGAATTTCCGTGAAATTATCAAATTTGTGTTGGTTAGTCTCATCAAGAGATTTGTTTACCCTAAAAACAGATAATAATTGAATTTGTACGTAGTTTTAAGGATGAGTGATATAACTTCGCACAAACTGAGAAAATATATAAACTAATATTGAATGGACTGTAAAAAGAAATAAATGCAAACCAAACGAATCGTATAGCTTTGGCCCTCGGGTTAGGTCACCCTCGAACCAGTGAAGATTTCACTGGTATATGAACAAAGTACCAAAATATTGAAAGCTAAAAGAAGACAGTGTATTGCTTTGTATTGCATAAATGTGATGACTTTTACAAATGATCAAACCCTCTTTATATAGTAGGGGAGTCCTACTCTTGATACAATTGTAAATACGGTAAAAAATCTCATAGTTGACTAATTAATCGGCCTCTTCTTGATACGTACCGGGATTTCCGCCGTGATGCTCGCTCGACTACGGATATTTCAGCTTTCTGTTATTTGACTCGGTAAACTTTCCTAGGCGAGCTGCATCATCCGGAGGCGATCCGCAGCTGACAGAGTCCCCCTCGTTCTGTATTTGTTTTTATTTTAAATTATCTAGTCCAATTTGTATTTCGGGCAGTCTTAGTGATGGTTGTATAAATTCTTGAAAATAGCTCATGTACTTGTGACACCGGGTTCTGGGATGTGTTGGGATATATTTGCTAAAGTGTAATATTTAAACCATTATTTTACTTAACAGATTTTCATTTGGTTAATATGTAATAAAGTGAAAGAAAATATTTTTCATAATTGTTAAAATCGGGAATTATTTAAATTAATTAATGATTTGACTTGCCTGACAATGATGTCCGGCGCTATTACTACCTTAGAGATTTTGGGTCGTGACAGCATCTAACAGTTTTCCTACTAGTTTTTATCACTTACTGAATCTGGGCACGTTTATAAGCAGTCAAACAAACACAATTTTAAAACTTTTGAATTTTAATTGTTAATAGGCTTGTCTAAGTGATAACCGGGCATAGTATCTAAGCGTTAATCAGACCATAATTATAAACCAATGATTGATTTTTTTAACAGGCAGATTTTATCTGTTTAGACCCTATAGGCAATGATGTCTATGTGCTGAAACTGATTACAAGCATTATTTCCTATAGGCCTGACATCTAAACACATAAACTGATTTTTTTGTAATTACTTCCTATAAGCATGATGTCTAAGTGAGCGGAGATGTTAACAAAATTTTAGACAAGTTTGACAATTCCCAGAGAAGATCCTACATGCATGGTTTCTAATGCACGTTGAGACTTGAGAATATGCATAAACATGGATTGTGATGCAGAACTGATTAACGTCCTATAACAAGATTTCTAGGATGCAGGTGTGAAATTCAGGACTACAAATAATGAGATAAGTCCTATAGGCATGGTCTCTAATGCACATAATAGTCACAACAATCCTATAGGCATGGTATCTACCCAAACCCAACAAAAATATATATAAAGATCCCTCCCAGCTTTTACTAGTAATCCCTTATCTGTTTTACAAAGATTTTTATTACAGACCAAAATGAATTACATGATAAAAATCACTATACTATAGGGAGACTTGGCAGGCCCAAAAGTAAACCTGGAAGCCAGGCCTTCAATCAAATCTGGAGTATACAACAGTTCATAATAACACAACTAGGCGTCTGGGTGTCAAAGCTCCCAAAGGCTCAAGGACCCCAGGCAATGCTCACACCAGAACCTTTTCAAAGAACAGTTTTTGTGAACAAGTTTGGAAAGGCCAGCCCTAGTGTGTCATAGTTCGGAGGAGTCGCATGGACTCCTAGGCAGTGCTCACACTGGAGGGGCAGGACCCTATACATCTAAGAGTAGGAGCTGAAAATAGTATATGAAAGTAGGAGGTAATTTTAGAAAAAACAGTTTGGATTTTAGAAGTGAATAAAAACATATTACTAGATTACAAGAACTGTAAGCAAGACTACATTTAGCCGATGGAGTTCAAACATAAACTTCAGTAGTTAAACAACAGACAAAACAGAGTCACAAGCAATTCAAATAAGGTTTCACATTGCCTGGGATTGACTTAGTTCATTAGCCATTACTAGGTGAGCATTAAGGTGTGTTAACCATACTAACCTATAGGACATGACAAAATCACAAGAGTTAAAGCATGCTAGTGAACATAAAACAAAAGGGAAAACAGAGGCATGTTGATATCTACATCGGGCTGGTTACATAGCACATTGAATAGGACATGATAACATAGATAGATATGATGTTTAAAAGCAGTAAACAAGAAGAACATAGGTCTAGTTACATAGCATATTGAATGATGATAGAAGTGGAGGCATACCAGCTAAGAGATAGCAACAGGAAAGTGAAGCAACTAGGATCCAAGAGTCTGGCCTTGGCTTTCAGCTGGCTAGACAGTGCAACAAACACAAGTAACAACAAGAATTGCAATGGAGAGTGTATATGAACGAGAGCAAGAGTTTGTGTGTGTGTGTTTCTGTGTCTTTCTATGTGTGTTCGTGTGTTTGAAAGAAATCAGAATGGGGTTTATATAACACTTAGCAAGGTAAAACAAATAAGGCAGAGAATAATAGAGTTCATAAATAAGGTATACAAATAAAATCAACCAGTTAATTGGGGATAAACCCAACTAATTAGTACAAACAGAATCCGGGAAAGACACCTTAAAATAAGGAGAATCCATTATCAGCCCAGATTGGGATTCAAATAAGGCAGGAAATAAGTCGGTTAGAGTAAATCAAAACCTAAAAATCAGTCTAATAAACTAATTAAGGCAAGTAATACCAATTAGGAGTCACAAATGAGGAAAATAGGTAAAAATCGCAGAGAAGTACTGATTTCAACAGAAAAATATGATTTCAAACCCTAATTAGGCGGATAAAATCAATTATCTGCTGTTAATTGACAGGACAAAGAATAACAGGCAAATATTAAAACGAACAGTTAAATAATTAAACAAACAAGGGATTAGAACATAGGCATGAAAAATCAGTAGAACCGGAAAGAGAACCAAATTCAAACACTTAGAAACTTTAGAATCTTTTTGCAGAGAACTTAAAGATGATACCCTAGTTTTAAAAAAATATTAAAATCGATTAATAGTAAGGAAAAACATAAGGTTTTTAAAAGAAAAATACCAGATAAACTTAAAATCATCTCAGATCTACAAGGATCTGAACATACTCAAGTAGAAAGAGATTAGGGTTTTGAAGAATGGAACGAGGTGAGAAAAATCCAGTTAAGAACATGAGTTTCAAACCATAAACATAAAACATAACAATACTCACAAACATAGTGACGAACACAAGGCATGTTCATCGAAAAGTGAAGAGTTTAGGTCGACTATGAGTTGAATCTCTTTGAGATTCCTTCAAACCATGAAGAAGTCGTACAACCAGTGAAGGTAAGAGGCCGGATGGGGCCTGAAATCACCGGAAAACCCCATGGAACAGAGGGTTTTCGATGGCGGCGGCTAGGGTTAGGGGAGAGTTTGAGAGAGAATAGAGGAGGGAAAGGAAACGGGGGCGGCGGAATTAGAGAAGTGACTAGGGTTAGGGGTAGTTGGTGTTAATTAAAAAAGGAAATGATCCTGGACCGTTGATCTTTTGAGATCAACGACCAGGATTTTATCTGAGGAGGGTTAGGAATTGGGTCATGGTATTCGGGCTGTAATTTTAATTGGGCTGGGAGTAATGTTTTGGGCTAGGTCCGGAATTAAAACAAAATTAAAAAGACTATTTGTTAAATAACCAATTAGTTTGATAAATAATTTGCAAAATAGTTAATCAATTATAAAAAATTATTTTCATGCATAAATGATTTAAGATAATTAATTAATATTATAAAAATATAAAAAGCTATTTTCTGGTGAGGTAATTATGCACACATGAGTTATTATTGCAAAGTTATTGCAATTATAACCCTAAACATGTAAATGTGGCTATTCATGAAATAATTAAAGCTTAGTAAATATAAATGACAAAATTAAGCAATAAAAATTATTATAAAACCATTTGTGATGCAATTAGTAATTATTTATATAATAGAATACTGGGATAAATTGATAAAAATCCTTAGAAAAATGCAAAAAATTTTAATTGATGCTCATGCATTGTTTTGAAGCTACATATGAATTTTCAAAATAATATAGGGAAAAATAAACTGATGGTGGGCTCGATCGGACCAATGACATCCATTCCCCAAGCGAAAAAAGGCCAAGGTGAGCTTGTTGCATTAAGCTCGTTTGGCGGCACTTTTATCATATCTGCATGTACTTGACATTGATAGCATTTCTGAACATACCGGATGCAATTTGTTTCCATGGTCATCCAAAAATAACATGCCCTGAGTATCTTTTTGGCCAAGACAAAGCCGTTCATATGTGGGCCGCAGGTCCCGACATGTATCTCCTCGAGCAACTTAGAAGCTTCCTTTGCGTCGACACACCTTAATAGTCCCAGATCATGAGTTCTTCTGTATAGGGTTCCTCCACCTTTGAAGAAGTGATTCGAGAACCTCCGAAGTGTGCGTTTCTGAGTATGGTTCGCATGCTCCAGGTATTCTCCTTTTTCCAAATACTCCTTGATGTCGTGGAACCAAGGCTTACCGTCTGTCTCCTCTTTGACGTGAGCACAATATGCCGACTGATTATGGATCCTTACTGGGATAGGATTGATGAAGTTATTGTCTGGATGTTGTATCATTGATGACAAAGTAGCCAATTCATCAGCAAACTCATTCTGAATTCTGGGGACATGCCGAAACTCTATCTTTGTGAACCTCTTCTTCATTTCTTGCACATGATGCATATACATCAATATCTTAGAATTCTTGGTAGTCCACTCTCCTTGTACCTGGTGCACAAGTAGATCTGAATCGCCGATTACTAGCAGTTCCTGAATGTTCATGTCAACAACCATGTTTAGTCCTAATATGCAAGCTTTGTATTCCGCCATGTTGTTGGTGCAGGGGAATCTGAGTTTCGCAGATACCAGATAATGTTGACCAATTTCTGATACCAAGACGGCTCCAATGCCGACTCTTTTGAAGTTTGCCGCTTCGTCAAAGAACATTCTTTAACCCTCATAGGCTTCAACAATGTCTTCCCCTATGAATGACACTTCTTCATCGGGAAAATACGTTTTTAAGGGTTCGTATTCTCCTCTTACAGGGTTTTCAGCAAGGTGGTCTGCCAGTGCCTGTCCCTTGACTGCTTTCCGAGTTACATAGACAATGTCGAATTCACTCAACAAGATTTTCCACTTAGCCAACTTGCTAGTGGGAATGGGCTTCTGAAAGATATAATTCAAGGGATCCATTCTCGATATGAGATACGTTGTATAAACACAAAAGTAGTGTCTCAACTTCTGAGCTATCTAGGTCAAAGCGCAGCAGGTACGTTCCAGTAGAGAGTACCGTGCTTCATATGGAGTGAATTTCTTACTCAGGTAGTAGATGGCATGTTCCTTTCTCCCTGTCACGTCGTGTTTCCCTAGAACATAGCCGAAAGCTCCATCTAGCACTGCAAGGTAGAGTAGTAGTGGTCTACCTGGATCCGGCGGGACCAAAACTGGTGGTGTTGATAAGTATTCCTTGATTCTGTCAAAGGCCTTTTGACAATTCTCGGTCCAACTAGTTGCAACGTCCTTCTTCAAGGTCTTGAAAATTGGCTCACATATTACCGTAGACTGGGCTATGAAAGGGCTGATGTAGTTGAGGCGTCCCAGGAAACTCATTACATCCTTCTTGCTTTTAGGCGGTGGTAACTCCTGGATGGATTTGACCTTTGATGGATCCAATTCGAATTCCCAGCGGCTGACGATGAATCCCAATAACTTCCCGGCAGGAACCCCAAATTCACACTTTGCGGGGTTTAGTTTTAGATTGTACTTCCGCAGTCTGTCGAATAACTTCCTCAAATCCGCTATATGATTTGTGTCCTTCTTGGATTTAATGATGACATCATCAACATACACTTCTGTCTCCTTATGTATCATGTCATGAAAAATAGTAGTCATGGCCCTCATGTAGGTAGCCCCAGCATTCTTTAGGCCGAAGATGGGTCTCTCAGAATGTGTGTTGACTATCGGCAGTCGAATAAAGTTACCATTAAGAACAAGTACCCATTGCCAAGAATTGATGATTTATTTGACTAACTTCAGGGTGAAAAGTACTTTTCAAAGATAGACTTGAGGTCGGGGTACCATCAGTTGAGAATCAGAGAAGAAGATATATCAAAAACAACCTTTAGAACTCGCTACGGGCACTATGAATTTCTAGTAATGTCCTTTGGGTTGACAAATGCTCCAGCTGCATTCATGGACCTCATGAACAGAGTTTTCAAGCTATTCCTTGATAACTTTTTTATCGTATTTATAGATGATATTTTGGTATACTCTAAGATCAAGGATGATCATGCCGAACACCTCAGAATAGCCTTGCAGACCTTGAAGGAGAATGTGCTTTATGCCAAATTTTAAAAATGTGAGTTCTAGTTGCAGTCAGTGGCATTCTTAGGCCATGTGGTATCTAGTGAAGGCATAAAAGTAGATCCTCATAAAACAAAAGCAGTCAAGAATTGGCCTAGGCTGACAACGCCAATCGAAATCAGGAGTTTCTTGGGGTTAGCTGGCTATATAGAAGGTTTGTAGAGGGGTTTTCCTCACTTGCAACCCCATTAACTAAGTTGACTCAGAAAGCAGTTAAGTTCCAGTGGTCAGACGCTTGTGAGCAGAGTTTTCAAGAGTTAAAGAAGAGGTTGACCACTGCACCTGTGTTAACCTTGCTGATAGGTTCGGGTGGGTTCACAGTGTATTGTGATGCCTCTAGAGTGGGTCTTGGTTGTGTTCTTATGCAAGATGGGAAAGTCATTGCTTATGCTTCCAGGAAGTTAAAGAATCATAAAAAGAACTACCCCACACACGACTTGGAGCTTCCAGCGGTGGTGTTTGCACTAAAGATATGGCGGCACTACCTTTATGGTGAGCATTTTGAAGTGTTTACAGATCATAAAAGACTCCAGTACATTTTCAAGAAAAAAGAATTAAATTTGAGACAGAGAATGTGGCTCGAGCTATTGAAAGCTTATGACATCAATATCCTTCATCACCCGGGCAAAGCTAATGTGGTAGCAGATGTACTTAGTAGGAAGTCAATGGGTGTCTTGGACCATCTTGCAGTACAAAGGCGAACTTTGGGTTGAGAAATTCAAAAACTGGCAAATGATGGAATTAGATTGGATGAGACCGAAGGATGAGGTATAACTGCTTATGCCTTAGCGCAATCCTTCCTTGTTGCGCATGTTAAGACTAAGCAAGACGAAGATTCATACTTAGTAAGTTAAAAGAAGGAGTTATAAACAAATAAATCACTGTTTTCGCCCTAGGAATTGATGGAGATTTGAAGTTGAATGATCGGTTATATGTGCCTGATGTAGATGGGCTTAGGAAGGCCATAATGGAAGAAGGCCACAGTTCGAGTACTCTATCCACCCAGTTGCTACCAAAATGTATCTAGATTTGAAAGAGTTGTATTGGTGGAAAGGCATGAAGAAGCAAGTAGCAGATTATGTGGCTAAATGTTTGAATTGCCAACAAGTCAAAGCCGAGCATCAGAGGCGTGGTGGCCTAGATCAAGATATAGAGATACCACAGTTGAAGTGGGAGATGACTAATATGGATTTTGTAGTAAGTCTACCTCGCACATACCGTAAGCATGATTCAATTTGGGTTATTGTAGACCGAATGAAAAAGTCCATGCATTTTCTACCAGTAAAGACGACAGATTCTGCAGAGCAGTATGTGCAGTTGTACATTAAAGAAATAGTCAGATTGCATGGTACTCCGATTTCAATCATATCTGACAGAGGCCCTCAGTTCACGTCACATTTTTGGCAGGCATTTCAGAAAAGATTAGGTACCAAGGTCAATTTGAGCACCGCTTTCCATCCAAAGAATGATGGTCAGGCAGAAAGGACCATTCGGACACTCGAAGATATGATGCGTGCATGCGTTATAGATTTTGGAGGAAATTGGGATGATCACTTGCCACTTATAGAATTTGCTTACAATAACAGCTATCAGGCCAGCATCTGTATGGCTCCTTATGAAGCATTGTATGGGTGAAGATGTAGGTCTCCAGTGGGTTGGTTTGAACCAGTAGAGGTGCCGTTGATTGGTCCAGGTTTTGTTTGTGAGGCCTTAGAGAAAGTCCCGCTAATCACAGAAAGACTAAAAGCGGCTCAGAGTCATCAGAAATCCTATTCTGACAAGAGGCATAGTGACTTAGAGTTCATGGTTGGTGACAAGGTGTTTTTGAAAGTTTCACCAATGAAAGGAGTTATGAGGTTTGGTAAAAAAGGGAAACTTAGTCCTAGATTTATTGGACCTTATGAGATAATAGAAAAGAAGGGAAAAATGGCTTATGAACTAGCTTTGCCCATTGAGTTTTCCTCTGTTCATCCTGTCTTTCATGTGTCTATGCTTAGAAAGTACATTCACGATGAGTCGAATATAATACCTGCCGATACCATAGAAATTAAAGAAGGCTTGACTTATGAAGAGGCACATATAGAAATTCTCGATAGGCAAGTAAGAAAATTGAGAACAATAGCATCGGTAAAAGTTTTGTGGATTAATCATGATTCAAAAGAGGCTAAGTGGGAGGTCGAGGAAGATATGAGGAAGAAATATCCATATTTATTTGAGGAAAAAGGTATGTGAACCTAGGTTTGGTTTGACATATACTTTATTTATAAAATACAAGTTAGCATGTGTTATGTCCTTGCTAGATTATACTGAGTTGTTGAAGTAATTTAGTTTTTGTCAGAGCATATTTAGTTATTTAACAATTTAGTGCCATGTCAGAGTACCTTTAACTCATTAAAGTGATTTACTTTGCTAATGTGTTGTGCTTTAGATTCTTGTTGGTTATTGCGGTACCTCCTTGCCGGAGTGAGTAATTAATTTATGAGTTGTGTATGGTGCCTATGAATGGCCCGTTATAGTATATTTGGTTGTTGGTTGTGTAGTTGTGGTATTTGTGACAGGGTTATTTTTGGATAGTCCAATTTACAAGGGAAACTCTGCCGAAAATTTTGAAAATTTAGGGAGTTAGCCAAAATTTTGAGTCCCTTGGAAGAGTGAGTGGTGCTAAGAAAATTTAAGAGGTTCAAGGACCTAAGGAATGGTTGTTAGCTTAAGAATAAGGCCTTAGCAACATTCGATGACGAATGTTTTTAAGGAGGGAATATTGTAACACTCCTCAAATCTATAAAAGTTTTAATACTCGCTAAATATAGAATTTAATTTTTATAATCTCAAATTATACTTCTATTACGGATTAAAACACTTGTGATTGATTTTTAGTTNTTGTATTATTTTCACTTAATTAATAATTAATGATACCCACTTTTAATAATTTATAATATTAAAATTATTAATCTTTCCCTATTATATATATATATATAATAGGGAAAGATTAATAATTTTAATATTATAAATTATTAAAAGTGGGTATCATTAATTATTAATTAAGTGAAAATAATACAAATAAAAAAAAATAAGAAAAATAATTTTTTTAGAAAAAAGAAAGAAACATGGGACCTTAAAAGCCCATAAAGGGCTGTTGGGACGTGGAACCAAAAAGGGTTGAAGCCCTTTATTATAAACAAAACAAATAAACATACGAAGAAAAACAGAGAAACATTTAGTTGCTTCGCACGAACAAATTTCGGCAGTAAAAATCCAGCGAATTATTTCACGAAGACAACACGAAAATTCTAGGCTTCTTTACTAATAACTGGTTGTTGAACACAGGTAAGTAATTTTTCTATTCTTCAGTATCCTACAGTATAAGAATTGTATAGTAATACCCTTCTATCTCTACATCACAATAGATTTCATGTTTAGGGGTGAAACTTTAAAATTGATTAAAATGCACTGGTTATTGTAGAATCGATTGTTTGACTGGGGTCAATTGGACTGGGGCCTACGTATTGGCTCGAGAAGGTTTGTGGTGAGTTGATATAACCCTTTACCAAAGTGGTTTAACTCACAAAAGTATGCACACAAGGTGTTTGGTGTATTGGCTAAAAGAGTGAATATGTACTTATTGAAGTGAGTGAGTTCCTATTAGCTTAGAATATTTTAGTTAAAGTTAGATGATTTATTTTGATTTTTGTGTTATTCTTATATGCCATTTTCATGTTAAAATTTCATGAAAAAACAAGAATATTTAGAAATAATTTTGAATGTTTATTTCATTCTTATTCCATACCTTACATTTAAGAAATCTAGAATAAGTATGTTTGAAAGATTTAGACTTGAAAAGTAACAAGAAGAAGTTTTAGATAAAAAGACTTTTGGGAGTATCCTTTATTCTCAGAAGGGGTCATCGTGCAGGCCGAGGGTCCTGACCAAGGCGTTGACTTCCTGAAACTACTTGTGCCAAAGTAGGGAGCACACGAGCCGAGGGTCTCGATGCTGAGAATTCACTTAGCCAGGCTAAGGTATGATACATGAGCGCTGAGAACCATGAAGCGAGAGGCACCTCGTGGATTGGGCCTATTCGATCAGGTTGGGATCAAACCCGTTGTTTAACCAAAGAATTATACCCTTTGACTAAATCTTATTTTTAAGAAGAATATGGGTTACTGATAATCGAGATAATGGAAAAATGAATAATAGACAATATTACAAAAATAAAAGATCGAAGTTGATTGTATTTCGAGAATCAGATGCCTTTACAAGCTGTATTCCCCTCCCTTATATAGGATATTCTTATAACGTACGACTGCTGCTACGGTTACTCATTAATGACTAATTATGATAATAATGAGGCATTACAAAGGATAACGGTAAATAGGGGTTTAGTTACATAACGTTCGGGTAATCAATTGCGGGTTCGTGAATCTGCCCGTGGCTTTGTCTAGATTCATTCTGACCGTGCCTCTCTCCCGTTTTGATCAAATTGGACTTCCCGTGGCTGATAAGTTCGTGGGTTTACTGAACCGTATCTCTTTGTACTGTACCTATTTAAAGAGTTATTTCCAGCTATCCTGTTTTCTCGTGTCCACGTGACTAGCTGAGTTGTCAAAAACTGGCTTACGTGTGAAACTCTTTTTTACCAATATAGATAGTCCCCCCACTTACCATATATTTAACGATTAATATTTGGTAAGTGGATATTTATTTATGGCGGGAATATTTTGCCGCCGCTTTTCCTTGAATCATTGTATCCTTCTCTGTACCATAGGTGTCGTTTGTCACTTCCATTTAATGCTCATACCACGTGTCCTTTTCGGATCGGTTTTGCATTTACTCATCACCTTTTAAGGATTTTTTTGGCTGTGCCAGTCTTGAAGTGACATCTTCAATTATGACTTTTCATCATTATTTTCCTTTTTCATCATTTTTTACGGTTGTCTTCAAGTATAAATACATGGTTTCTTTTCTTTGCTTCCACGAAACACTTTTCTACTTCTGTTTTTTGTAAAAATCTTTCTTCTTTGCCTTTGTAAACATGTCTTCTTTAAACCAACCTCAAAAAGTAATAGACATTGAAAGCTTAGTGCCATCTTCTGCTCCGACTAGGAGTCGGAGGGGTGGTAGACTTAGAAGTCTAGGATCCACTCCTTCGAGGGGCTCTTCTTCTTCTCAAATAGTTCCTTCTTCTTCCACTAGATCTCCAGTTATTTTGAGATTTAGGGTTTCTCGGTCTTCGTCTAGAGGTAGAGGCGAACGCCTTCGTGAACCTGGAGTCGATGAAATTATCCCTGCTGAGTTTGTTTTCGCTAGGGATAGTCAAGTTCTTGTAGATCAGTTTCTTCTCTTGATAGTGTAGAAAGATACCCAACCCTTATAACTGAGGGTCAGATTTCCCTTGTTTGAAGGGAGTGCTCATGGAAATATGACTTTCTTGTCTATATTCCGAATAGTAATCAAAGAATAACGTCTTACAAGACGGGATATTCTTTTTCTTATACTTATCCCTTCACATTAGAGTTTAGACCCCCCATTGACCCAATTATAGTTGAGTTTTGCCGTTTTTTCAATATATGCTTAGGACAAGTTGGCCCGCTTGTGTGGCGAGTTGTCGCATGCCTTAGGAGTTTGGCTTCTTTAGCCTCGATTACTTTTACCTTCAAATATCTTATTCTCTTCTACTCTCCTATATTATTTCGTGAAAGGGTTTTTACTCTGACTGCTAGGAGAAACAGAGTGTTAGTAACCCCTGGAGACGATACGGATAGGGGTTGGTACCTTCGTTATGTTGTTGTACCCACTGCTGGTTTAGTGGGTGAAGAAAATTTTCCTTTCCCTGAGAAGTGGAATCGCGCACGTGAGTATGCTTTAGCTCACATTTAATTTTTCTTGTTTTGACTTGAGATGTTTTATTTAACACCGTGTCTGTTTATTTTTCTCCTTTCAGCAATCATGAATACTGTCGAGAATGTCTCCGGTATTCGTGATTGGGTAGAAAAATTGTTATCTGTTGCTCCTTCTGAAGAAAGATATTGGAAGTACCTCGCTGGGAGGTACGGTTGGCAAGTAAAGACCCATGGTAAGTGAAGATTTTGTTCTTGCTTCTTTCCTTACTCGAGTCTTTTTTCCTTTTGTCGTTTAACTTTTTTTCCCTTTTTAGTATGATTCTCTGCTCGTGGGGTGTCTGCTTCCTCTATCCCGAAGATGTCCTTGGCTCAACCCAGGAAATTATCGTTAGTCATCTTCCTTGAAGAGGAAGATTAGTGAATATCGCTTCATGGAGGAAGAGGAAGAGGAAGAGTACGAGGAAGAGAAAGAGGAAGAGAGTGCTTTAGTGCACAGTCCACGGAGAAGGCGAATGTTTTTAGATGACGAGCCTGTTTCCTCAACCTTGCCTTCCGTGTCAACGCTTGAGCCCCCTGTCTTTGATGATGTTCCACATTCCCCTATTCACGGTGGTATTGATGTCGCTCCTGATGACGTCCATTTGTCTGATGTCTTTCCTGCTTCTTTGAGAGAAGAAGTTTCTTCTATTCCTTTGGCTATCTAAACTTTTGTTGCTGGTCTGCCTGTAACTTCTTCAACTCTTCAACTTTTCGTGCCTTCTCCTCTGCCTGTAACGTCTTTGCAGGTCTAATATCATCATCTGGTGATGGGTTAGCTTTGTGTCTATCATCTAAAAAAGTTAGTAAAATTTTTAAATGTTCAAAATAAAATCGAACGTGTGATACCTGACGGGGGGGTGTTCTTTTCTTTTTAGAAGTAATACTTCTTTAGATGGATGGCGTTCCAGATTGTTGGTAGAACTCTGCCGTCCATAGCTTCCAACTCATAGGCGCCTTTTCCAGCTATCCCTCAAATTTTGTAAGGTCCTTCCCAGTTTGAATTTAGCTTTCCTGCACCTGCTTCTTTTGTTGATTGAAAGACTTTTTTTAGGAAGAAGTCCCCAATTTTAAAGTACCTGAGATGAGATTTACGGTTGTAATAACGCTCTATGATTTGTTTTTGAGCTGCCATTCGTATCAATGCTGCTTCTCTCCGTGGTTCGAGCAGGTCCAGGTTGATCCTTAGTTCGTCGTCGTTTTCACCTTCCGTGGCTGTTGAGAACTTTATACTTGGTTTCCCAATCTCCACAGGTATTAAGGCTTCTGAGCCATAAACAAGTGCGAATGGAGTTTCTCCCGTGGCTATTTTTGAGGTTGTTCTGTATGCCCATAGTACCGCTGGTAATTCATCAGGCCAGTTTCCTTTGGCTTTATTTAGCCGCTTCTTTAGATTGTTAATGATGACCTTATTTATTGATTCAACTTGACCGTTAGCCATGGGGTGGTACGGCGTTGAAGTGATTCGCTTGATTTTCCAACTTTCGAAGAATTCCGTGATTTTTGAGCCTATGAATTATGGGCCATTATCACACACGATTTTCTTTGGAATTCCAAAGAGGCATATTATGTTTCGCCATAAGAATCTTTTAACTTCCTTTTCTCGCACTTGTTTGAACGCCTCTGCCTCTACCCATTTTGTAAAATAGTCGGTTAGTACGAGTAAAATCATACATGTCCTTTAGCTGTGGGTAAAGGTCCTACTATGTCCATCCCCCATTTCATGAAAGGTCATGGGGATATTATTGGATATAATAATTCCGCTGGTCGATGCATGTTATTGGCAAACCTTTGGCATCTGTCACATTTGGATACGAAATTCTCGGCTTCTTTTTCCATCTTAGGCCAATGGTATCCGGCTCTGATTAATGTTTTCACTAAGGATCTTGCCCCTGAGTGATTTCCACAGTGTCCTTCGTGAACTTCTTTCATCACAAATTCCGTTTGGTTAGGCCCAAGGCATTTAGCTAGGGGTCCTCCGAACATTTTGCGATAAAGTAAGTTGCGAATAAGGCAATACCGTGCAGCTTTGCGGCGTAGTGCTTGAGCAGCTTTCCTGTCTTCAGATACGATGCCATTATGCAAAAAATTAAGAATTTTGTTTCTCCAGTCCCATGTTAGGTTGTTGAAAGTTACCTCATTCCTGTCCTGGTCTATTATTGAATGAAATAGTTGAACGACAATTGTATTGTCTTTGTCCGTTACTTCCATGACTGCTTCGAGGTTAGCTAATGCATCTGCCTCCGCATTTTCCTCTGTAGTTATTTGCACTACCTTTCATGTTTTGAATTGTCTCACGAGCTCTCGTGCTTTTTCAAGATACTGTTGCATTCTAGTTTCTCGAGCGATGTAAGTCCCGTGTATTTGATTTACTACCAGTTGGGAGTCGTTGTTGATCACAATTTTCTTGATTGAGAGCTCCCGTGCAAGTTCAAGCCCTGCAATAACAGCTTCGTACTCTTCTTCATTGTTAGTGATAGGATAACACTTTATAGCTTGTCGTGTCTTTTCACCCGTGGGTGATATTAAGACTATGCCTAAGCCAGTGCTTTTTACATTTGAAGAACCATCAATGAACAAGGTCCACAGGCCTGGATTAATACCTTTAAAGAGTTGTAACTCTTTTTCTACTTCAGATACAATGCCATTACTAAAGTCAGCAACAAAATCAGCTAGTATTTGAGACTTAATTGTAGTCCGTAGGCTGATAAATTATCTCATGCTCACTTAGTTCTATGGCCCACTTGGCTAATATTCCTGATAATTCTTGTTTATTAAGAATATTTCTTAAAGGATATGAAGTCACAACAGTGATTGGGTGGCATTGAAAATAGGGTCGTAATTTTCTAGATACCATTTGTAACGATCTGACTGGTCGTTTTGTGTTATCGGACCCCGTTCCCCTAAATGAAACCTCCCATAGAGGCATTTTATGATTTATGACTTGCGGGGACTGGTGGTCTGGGATTCGGAGGTGTTTAGAGTGCAATAGGAACAATTGGTTCCTTAAGATTGGCCTTTAAGGCCAAGTTTGACTTCGGTCAACATTTTGGGTAAACGACCTCGGAATAGAGTTTCGTTAGTTTCGGTAGCTTCGTGTGATGATTTCGGACTTGGGCGTATGTTCGGATTGGTTTTCTGATGACTCGGGGGCATTTCGGCGCCCAATATTGAAATAAGAAGTTCCTTAAGTTCATATTTTGGTTTGGGGCGTGTTTTTGTGTTATCGAGGTCCGAACGGAATTTCGAGACCGAGAATAGTTCCGTTATGTTAATTATGACCTGCCTGCAAAATTTGGTGTCATTCCGAGTTGTATAGGTCAGTTCGACACGTTGTTAGCGAAGTCTAGAAAACTTAAAGTTCCTAAGTTTGGTTCTTGGGGTTTGGGGGTGTGATTTTGATTTTTAGCGTTGTTTTGGGTGTTCCGAAGGCTCAAGCGAGTCCGTATTATGATTTGGGACTCGTTGGTATGTTTGGAATAGGGATCGGGTGGGCCCAGGTGCCTTCCGGGCACCTAACGGGGCTAAAAACCAGCAAAACATAGCTGTTGGTGCACCTGTTCTGGCAAGACCGCAGGTGCGGTCCCCGAGCCGCAGGTGCGGAATCACTGCCCAGGCGGTGTTTTTATACACGGGTTTTAAACCCATTTTCTCACTTTCCTTCTTCTTCCTTGGGCGATTTTCCTCCATTTTTAAGGGCTAACGACCTGGTTCTCTAAGGTAAGTGAACTCTACTAAAAAATTAGCTTCATGCATGGATTCTAGCTTAATTAACTACATAAATTAGTGCAAAAATCAAGAATTTGGGTAGTGACCCAAAACTTGCGATAATTTGAGAATTTTTTTGTGAATTGGCCATGAAATCAAGTAAGAATCGTATATTAATGATCCTTAGGCTTGGGGTGAGTGTTCCCTTCGAGAATTATCAGAATCCGAGCGCGCGGGCGGGGGGTTGGATTTTGGGAATTTCTCAAGAATGTTGAATTATGGAAAAAAAATTAGAATAATTTCTCTACTTTGAGCATGCATTGATGTCATTATACTATATTTGGCTAGTTGCGAGCCGTCGAGGGTAGATTTTGAAGATTCAGGCGCATCCTTGACCCGAGGGGTGGTTTCGTCGCAAGGTGAGTCTCCTTTCCAACCTTGTATGGGGGAAATGTCCCCATAGGCTCCTTATTTGCTATGTATATATGTTGTGGGGGCCGCGTACGTACCAAGTGACGAGAATCTGTACGTGGCGACTATATTGCTATGTCGGGTAGCTTTAGGACTCACGAGCATGCCACTATGTGTCTTATTTGTACCTTGTATGTGTTAAGAGTTGTAATTATTGTGGAGGTGATATGGAAACATGAAACATTATGATTTAGATCCTAGTTGGCTATCTGTGGTATTGACACAATCATGTTGAGTTCACTGTTGAGTTGGTACATACATGTACTTATAAATATATATATATATACACACACACACACTTGTTATCGAGTCTGCACACGAGCCGCATGTATGATGCGCGGCCGTGGGTCAGCTTATTATTATCGAGTCAGAACATGAGCTGCAGGTATGATGCACGGCCGTGGGTCAGCTTGTTATTATTATCGAGTTAGCACACGAGTCGTAGGTATGATATGTGATCGGGGGTCAGCTTATCATTATCGTTTCAGCACACGAGTCGCAGGTACGATGCGCGATCGTGGGTTAGCTTATTATATCGAGTCAGCACACGAGTCGCAGGTATGATTCACGATCGTGGGTTAGCTTATGACCTCAGTCCCTATTACCATCCTTATGACTCCGGCCGGTCGTCTTGTCCTGGTATGTGTATGATCACTTGAATTCTGAGTCACTTAAAACTGTAGTGTCAGGTATTGGTTAAGAGAAGGTTTTGTTACTTTGTTGTTCCTTTTTCAGTTATCATCTGGATTTCGTTATTTTCTATGTACTTGTTGCTCACTGTTTCTCATGCCTATTGCTTTAGCCATATTTCATCATATATTATATTGTTGGACCTTAGTGAGTACCTAGTCGACCTATCGTCACTACTCTTTCGAGTTTGGGCGGGATACTCACTAGGTACATATTTATTATGTACTCATGTTGCACTTTTTCTTCTTCTGTACTTGACTGTACAGGTCAGGAGGCTGGTACATCTGATCATCAGGCCGGTGTTAGATACTGACTTGAGCTGATTCGACTTCGCGGTGAGCTGCTCTTCCTGACGATCTCTGGCAGCACCCCGAAGTTTCCTTTGTCATTTTCCCATTTACTTCATTCAGACTGTGGAATTGTGTATATTTATTATCCTTGTGTATTCAGATAATTGCCCGTGATAGTCGTGACACTAGTTCCTGGCGCACACGTAGCATATTTTGGGTTTTGGGCTGTATATTTATGCATAAGCTTATCTTTTGACTCATGTGTCATATGATTTATTTTATGTCACAGGCTATCATCATGTTAATAATTGTTTAAAACTGGTAAACGTTGGGATAATTAATCAAATGGGAAGGTTAACACTTGGTGTAATTTATGTTGGCTTGCCTAACCCCGTTGTTGGGCACCATCGCGACCTGAATTAGGATTTGGGTCGTGACAACGTGGTATGAGAGCACTAGGTTCACGTTAGTCTCACGAGTCACGGGCGAACCTAGTAGAGTCTTGCGGATCGGTACGGAGACGTCTGTGCTTATCTTCAGGAGGCTACAGGGTGTTAGGAAACCTCTACTTGTTCTTACTCTATCGTGCAGCCTATGATTTACTAAATTCATTCTTCTATTCTCTCACAGATGGTGAGGACGCGTGCATCTCATATTCCTGATCCGGGAGAGGGTGCTGCCCACGCCGCTCGAGGCCATGGTAGGGGCAGGGGTAGGGCACATGCCCGTGGTAGGGCACGAGGGCGTCCCTGAGCTATACCGGTCCCACCACCAGAGGACCCTATATTAGAGGAGCAGGATGAGGTGCCTCCAGCAGATCCGGCACCCGTAGACTTTATGACAGCGCCAAGCTTCCAGGCAAACATGGGCCGTATGGTGAGATTCATGGACACCATGTCTTAGGCTGGTTTATTTCCAGAAGATCTTGTCACTTCACAGGCGGGAGGGGGAGCCCAGACCCCTACTGCCCAGACCGCAGGACCGACAATAGCATTACATCCCACCCCGGATACACTACCCGTGGATGGTACCCAGCCTGTAGCGGCATCACCGGAGCCCAGACCAGCTGTGGGTGGCGACCAACATAAGATGTTAGATAGATGGACCCGCTTACACCCTCCAGTCTTCGAGGGTGAGCGGGGTGAGGATGCCCAGGACTTCATTGATAGCTGCATGGATAGAATGCACAACATGGGGATCCTAGCGTCCCATAGAGTGGATTTCACTGCATTCCAGTTAGAGGGCAGAGCTCGCAGGTGGTGGCAATCTTATATTCTCAGCAGGCCAGCCGATTCTCCTACTATCACTTGGGAGCAGTTCATACAGATGTTCTTGGATAGATATATTCCACCCTCTGAGAGGGAAGATCTGGGGTCAGTTTGGGCGGTTAGAGCAGGGGCAGATGTCCGTGACAGATTATGAGTCCAGATTTTCGGAGGTTTGTAGCAGGGTTGCATCCAGGTATTAGGACCTCTATGGCCAGAGAGGTAGAGATGGGTACCCTGTACCATCTTGTGGTCGAGATAGCTCGACGGATTGATGGATACCAATTGAGGACCAGGGAGCAGAGTCAGCAGGGTCAGCAAGACAAGTGGGCCAGATTTACAGGTGATTTTAGGGGTGCTCCAGCTAGGGGCAGGGGTCAATTTGGAGGCGGTCGGTCCAGCAGGCCTTCATATGCAGCACCTCCACCACCTCCCCGAGGTGTCCCAGTTAGGCCCCAGTTCAGTGCCATACCAGTGCACTCATATCGTCCTCCAGAGCTGACCTTTTATTGCTCGACATGGTTGATTTTGAGGTATGATGTGCTTGATTTCCATGCCAAGACAGTTACTTTAGCCATGCCTGAGTCACCTAAGCTGGAGTGGAGGGGTTCTTTGGTTAGCTCAGCCAACTGGGTTATTTTATTCCTGAAGGCTCGGCATATGGTCGAGAAGAGTTGTCTAGCCTATTTTGCTTATGTGCGGGACACCACCGTCGAGTATCCAACAATTGATTTCGTGCCAGTTGTTCGAGAGTATGCTGATGTATTTCCTTCGGATCTTCCGGGCATGCCTCCGGGTCGTGATATTGACTTCTGCATTGATTTAGCTCCAGTCACCCAGCCTATATCCATTCCTCCGTATCGTATGGCTCTGAAAGAGTTGAAGGAGTTGAAGGAGAAGCTTGAGAAGTTGTTATCTAAGGGGTTCATCAGACCGAGTGTATCGCCGTGGGGTGCCCTAGTTTTATTTGTGAAGAAAAAGGATGGGTCTATGCGAATGTGTATTGATTACCGCCAGTTGAACAAGGTCACCATTAAGAACAAGTATCCCCTGTCGCGCATTGATGATTTGTTTGACCAGTTTCAGGGTGCTCGTGTGTTTTCTAAGATTGATTTGAGATCAAGGTATCATCAGGTGAGGATTCGGGCTTCAGATGTTCCGAAGACTGCTTTTTGTACGAGATATGGCCATTATGAGTTCATGGTGATGTCCTTTGGCTTGACTAACGCCCCAACAGCCTTTATGGACTTGACGAATAGGGTGTTCAGGCCGTATATTGATTCCTTATCCATTGTCTTCATTGATGACATTTTGATTTACTCTCGTAGCNGCTATTATCGTCGATTTGTGGAGGGTTTATCTTCTATTGCAGCTCCATTGACTAGATTGACTCAGAAGAATGCCCCGTTTCGATGGTCTGACGAGTGTGAGGCGAGCTTTCAGAAGCTCAAGACAGCATTGACCTCAGCGCCAGTTCTAGTATTGCCATCCGGTTCTGGATATACACGGTATATTGCGACGCTTCACGCGTCGGCTTGGGGTGTGTGTTGATGCAGGATGGGATAGTTATTGCTTATGCTTCACGCTAGCTGAAGGTTCATGAGAAGAATTACCTTGTGATGATTTGGAGTTGGCGGCGATTGTTCATGCTCTTAAGATTTGGAGGCACTATTTGTATGGAGTGTCCTGTGAGGTTTATACAGACCACCGTAGGTTGCAGCACTTATTCAAATAAAAGGATCTTAATTTGAGGCAGCGCAGATGGCTTGAGTTGTTGAAGGATTATGATATCACCATTATTTATCACCCGGGCAAGGCTAATGTGGTGGCAGATGCTTTGAGCCGGAAGGCTGAGAGTATGGGTAGCTTGGCTTATATTGCAGCGGAGGAGAGACCTCTAGCCTTGGACATTCAGTCCTTGGCCAATCGTCTGGTGAGATTAGATCTTTCAGCGCCTCGTCGAGTTTTGGAACATGTGGTTGCTCAGTCTTCATTATTGGGAGAGATTAAGGCCCGAATTTCTATGATCCGTGCTTGGCAGAGCTTCGGGGGACAGTGGTTCAGGGTAGGGCCAAGGAGGTTTCTATTGGCGAGGATGGTGTTCTGAGACTTCAGGGCCACTTATGTGTACCTAATGTTGATGGCTGGGGGAGAGGATTCTAGATGAGGCACACAGTTCTCGGTATTCTGTTCACCCTGGTGCTACGAAGATGTATCGTGATCTGAAGCAACATTTATGGTGGAGGCGAATGAAGAAGGACATTGTGGAGTATGTGACTAGGTGCCTTAATTTCCAGCAGGTTAAGTATGAGCACCAGAGGCCAGGAGGCCTACTTCAGCAGATGCCCATTCCTGAGTGGAAATAAGAGCGCATTGCTATGGACTTCGTGGTTGGGTTGCCTCAGACTTCGCGGAAGGTTGACGCGGTTTGGGTCATTGTGGATAGTTTGACAAAATTGGCGCATTTCATTCTGGTGGCTACTACTTATACATCTAAGAGGTTGGCCCAGATCTAAATTTGGGATATAGTCCGGTTTCATGGTGTGCCGGTGTCCGTTATATCAGACCGAGGTCCTCAGTTCACCTCGCACTTCTAGAGAGCGTTGCATAGTGAGATGGGCACCCAGATAGACCTCAACACAGCATTTCATCCTCAGACGGATGGTCAATCAGAGCGTACAATTCAGATATTGGAGGACATGCTCAGGGCATGTGTGATTGATTTTGGGGGTCAGTGGGACCAGTTCTTGCCTTTGGCCGAGTTTGCTTACAATAATAATTATCAGTCCAACATTGAGATGGCACCATTGAAGCGTTGTATGGTCGACGATGTCGTTCTCCTATCGGGTGGTTTGAGCCTGGAGAGGCTAAGTTATATGGCACCGACCTGGTGAGGGATGCCTTGGAGAAAGTGAATTTGATTCAGGAGAGGCTCTATGCAGCACAGTCCAGACAGAAGAGTTACGCGGATCAGAGGGCGCGTGATGTATCATTTATGGAGGGAGATAGGGTCATGTTGAAAGTCTCGCCTATGAAGGGTATTATGAGGTTTGGGAAGAAGGGTAAGCTGAGCCCGAGGTTTATAGGTCCATTCGAGGTGTTTAGGCGAGTTGGGGAGGTTGCTTATGAGATGTCCTTGCCTCCCAGCTTATCAGGAGTTCACCCGGTTTTTCATGTATACATGCTCCGGAGGTACCACGCCGACTTCTCTCATGTGGTCGATTTTAGCACTATTCAGTTGGATGAGAGGTTGGGCTACGAGGAGGAGCCAATTGCTATTGTTGATAGACAGGACCGCCAATTGAGGTCCAAGAAAGTATCTACCGTTAAGGTCCGGTGGAGGGGCCAACCAGCTGAGGAGGCGACCTGGGAGTCCGAGGAGGACATGCGGAGTAGATATCCACACTTATTCAGCACTTCAGGTATGATTCTAGACTCGTTCAAGGATGAACGTTTGTTTAAGAGGTGGAGAATGTAACGACCCGACCGGTCGTTTTGCGTTATCAGACCCCGTTCCCCTAAATGAAACCTCTCATAGAGGCATTTTATGATTTATGACTTGCGGGGACTGGTGGTCCGGGATTCGGAGGTGTTAAGAGTGCAATAGGAACAATTAGTTCCTTAAGGTTGGCCTTTAAGGCCAAGTTTGACTTCGGTTAACATTTTAGGTAAACGACCTCAGAATCGAGTTTCATCGGTTCCGGTAGCTTCGTGCGCTGATTTCGGACTTAGGCGTATGTTCGGATTGGGTTTCTGATGACTCGGGGGATTTCGACGCCCAATATTGAAATAAGAAGTTCCTTAAGTTCATATTTTGGTTTGGGACGTGTTTTTGTCTTATCGAGGTCCGAACGGAATTCCGAGATCGAGAATAGTTCCGTTATGTTAATTATGACCTGCCTGCGAAATTTGGTGTCATTCCGAGTTGTATAGGTCAGTTCGGCACGTTGTTAGCGAAGTCTAGAAAACTTAAAGTTCCTAAGTTTGGTTCTTGGGGTTTGGGGGTGTGATTTCGAGTTTTAGCATTGTTTTGGGTGTTCCGAAGGCTCGAGCGAGTCCGTATTATGATTTAGGGCTCGTTGGTATATTTGGACTAGGGTTCGGGTGGGCCCAGGTGCCTTCCGGGCACCTAACGGGGCTAAAAACCAGCAAAACATAGCTGCTGGTGCACCTGTTCTGGTGTGACCGCAGGTGCGGTTACCCAGTCGCAGGTGCGGGACCGCTCCTACGGTCCCCAGCATCGCAGGTGCGATAACCCAATGGCCTGGCCAATTATTGCAGGTGCAAAAAATATTCCGCAGGAGCGGAGCCGCAAGTGCGGTCTCCACTCCGCAGGTGCGGGCCCAAGCTCCCTAGCCCATTTCCGCAGGTTCAGTCCCCGAGCCGCAGGTGCGGAATAACTACCCAGGAAGTGTATTTTTATACACGGGTTTTAAACCCATTTTCTCACTTTCCTTCTTCTTCCTTGGGCGATTTTTTCCTCCATTGTTAAGGGCTAACGACCTGGTTCTCTAAGGTAAGTGAACTCTACTCAAAAATTAGCTTCATGCATGGATTCTAGCTTAATAACTACATAAATTAGTGCAAAAATCAAGAATTTGGGTAGTGACCTAGAACTTGCGATAATTTGAGAATTATTCTGTGAATTGGCCATGAAATCATGTAAGAATCGTATATTAATGATCCTTAGGCTTGGGGTAAGTGTTCCCTTCGAGAATTATCAGAATCCGAGCGCACAGGCCTGGGGTTGGATTTTGGAAATTTCTCAAGAATGTTGAATTATGGAAAAAAATTAGAATAATTTCCCTACTTTGAGCATGCACTGATGTCATTATACTATATTTGGTTAGTTGCGAGCCGTCGAGGGTAGATTTCGGATATTCGGGCGCATCCTTGACCCGAGGGGTGGTTTCGTCGCGAGGTGAGTCTCCTTTCCAACCTTGTAAGGGGGAAATGTCCCCATAGGCTCCTTATTTGCTATGTATATATGTTGTGGGGGCCGCGTACGTACCAAGTGACGAGAGTCCGTACATGGAGACTATATTGCTATGTCGGGTAGCTTTAGGACTCACGAGCATGCCACTATGTGTTTTATTTGTACCTTGTTTGTGTTAAAAGTTGTAATTATTATCGAGGTGATATGGAAACATGAAACATTATGATTTAGATCCCAGTTGGCTATCCGTGGTATTGACACAGTCCTGTTGAGTTCACTGTTGACTTGGTACACACATGTACTTATATATATACACACTTGTTATCGAGTCAGCACACGAGTCGCAGGTATGATGCGCGACCGTGGGTCGGCTTATTATTATCGAGTCAGCACACGAGCCACAGGTATGATGCACAGTCGCGGGTCAGCTTATTATTATTATCGATTCAGCACACGAGTCGCAGGTATGATGCACGATCGTGGGTCAGCTTATCATTATCGAGGCAACACACGAGTCGTAGGTACGATGCGCGATCGTGGGTTAGATTATTATGTCGAGTCAGCACGTGAGTCGCAGGTATGATTCGTGATCGTGGGTTAGATTATGACCTCGGTCCCTATGACCACCCTTATGACTCCGGCCGGTCGTCTTGTCCTAGTATGCGTATGATCACTTGAGTTCTGAGTCACTTAAAACTGGAGTGTCAGGTATTGGTTAAGAGAAGATTTTGGTACTTTGTTGTTCCTTTTTCAATTTTCATCTGGATTTCGTTATTTTCTATGTACTTGTTGCTCAATGTTTATCATGCATATTGCTTTAGCCATATCTCGTCATATATTATATTGCTGGACCATAGGGAGTACCTAGTCGACCTCTCGTCACTACTCTTTCGAGTTTGGGCGGGATACTCACTGGGTACATATTTATTATGTACTCATGCTGCACTTCTTCTTCTTCTGTACTTGATTGTACAGGTCAGGAGGCTGGTACATCTGATTATCAGGTCGGTGTTAGATACTGAGTTGAGTTGATTCGACTTCGCGGTGAGCTGCTCTTCCTGACAATCTCTGGCAGCACCCCGGAGTTTCCTTTGTCATTTTCCCGTCTACTTCATTCAGATTGTGGAATTTTGTATATGTATATTATCCTTGTGTATTCAGATAATTGCCTCTGATACTCGTGACACTAGTTCCTGGCACACACGTAGCATATTTTGGGTTTTGGGCTGTATATTTATGCATAAGCTTATCTTTTGACTCATGTGTCGTATGATTTATTTTATGTCACTGTTTATCATCGTGTTAATAATTGTTTAAAACTGGTAAACGTTGGGATAATTAATCAAATGGGAAGGGTAACACTTGGTGTAATTTATGTTGGCTTGCCTAACCCCGTTGTTGGGCGCCATCGCGACCTGAATTAGGATTTGGGTCGCGACACCATTACTAAACCTAAAGCTAAATTTTCCAGATGTGGATATCTAGTCTCAGCATCTAGAAAAGTTTTACTTATATAATAGATAGGTGATTATTTACCTTTTTCTTCTCTTACCAATACTGCA